>LGRX02015464.1:0-13918 GCA_001247695.2 Cymbomonas tetramitiformis | reverse complement strand
GGAGGGCGCGGGTGAGCACCTCGGTGAGCTCACCTCGTGGCGACGCGCATGCAAGGGTGGGCCTCCTTGCAGGCGCGTGGCGATGCGTCCCGTCGAGACGGGTGCACTCGCCCGGAGCTTGGGGCGCGCCGGCCTCATCAGCACCCCGAGTGTGGGTGCCGCGCTCCGCGCTCGGCGGCGGAGCATGCGTGCGCGGTGTGCTGCTCCCAGGCACGCGCATCAACCTCTGCAAGGAGGCCCGATGCGCCTGGACGCGGTGCACACGCTGCACGCTACCCCCAGCCAGGCACCATGCGTCTGGTGTGCCTGGCGGGGCAGCGGCGCGTCACGCAGCCCGAGACAGCGCAGCGAGAGCTGCTGCCTCATGGCGGTGCGCCTGGCGCGCTCGCGGTGGCTGCCATCTGCCACACGCGGCGCGCGCTCTCCCCCCCAAAACAAAAGCGGTCCGCTCCCGGACGCTTCACTCTCGGTGGCCCTAAGGGGAGGGCGCGGGTGAGCACCTCGGTGTGCTCACCTCGTGGCGACACGCATGCAAGGGTGGACCTCCTTGCACGCTCGTGACGATGCGTCCCGTCGAGACGGGTGCACTCGCCCGGAGCTCGGGGCTCGCCGGCCTCATCAGCACCCCGAGTGTGGGTGCCGCGCTCATGCGTCTGGTGTGCCTGGCGGGGCAGCGGCGCGTCACGCAGCCCGAGGAGGCGCAGCGAGAGCTGCTGCCTCATGGCGGTGCTGGCGCTCGTGGTGGTACGCCATCGCCACTCGCGGCGCGCGCTCTCACTCTCGGTGGCCCCAAGGGGAGGGCGCGGGTGAGCACCTCGGTGTGCTCACCGCGTGGCGACACGCATGCAAGGGTGGGCCTCCTTGCAGGCGCGTGGCGATGCGTTCCGTCGAGACGGGTGCACTCGCCCGGAGCTCGGGGCTCGCCGGCCTCATCAGCACCCCGAGTGTGGGTGCCGCGCTCCGCGCTCGGCGGCGGGGCATGCGTGCGCGGTGTGCTGCTCCCAGGCACGCGCATCGACCTCTGCAAGGAGGCCCGATGCGCCTGGACGCGGTGCACACGCTGCGCGCTACCCCCAGGCACCATGCGTCTGGTGTGCTGCTGGCGGGGCAGCGGCGCGTCACGCAGCCCGAGGAGGCGCAGCGAGAGCTGCTGCCTCATGGCGGTGCGCCTGGCGCGCTCGTGGTGGCTGCCATCTGCCACTCGCGGCGCGCGCTCTCCCCCCAAAACAAAAACGGTCCGCTCCCGGACGCTTCACTCTCGGTGGCCCTAAGGGGATGGCGCGGGTGAGCACCTCGGTACTACATATCTATGACGGGAAATACATCGAGGCCACAGTTATGCAAAACCTACGACAAATCTACAATTGAAAATCTGCAAGAAACTGTCCCAGCATCTACATATCGACCTCCTCGGATGTCATCACCACGGTATAACTGCCAAAACCCCATCAGGTTTGATTCCTTAGACCGCGGCCGCTGCTTCAGGCTTTTGACAAACAGTGTGCAAAAAGGTCACAGCGTGTGAATAATGAATCGCTGACCTCGAAGGTGCAGTGAAAACTGACATATTTCTTAGACATATTTAAACCATGCTTACCATGCATACCATGCTTAAACTGCTTTGAGAACAAACATTGCCGTTGTGGGCAGCGATCTGTTCAAAGGGCTGTGTTTTTTCAGGCTCCCTGCAATAGCACTTCTACATTTTGCTGCACTTTTGGTTGGTTTATGTTGCCTTGTTGTAAACGTAGGTGACGGCTGGTTTCCTTTGCATACGCCAGAAGCCTGGAGGATCGTTAGTGCTGCCTTCCCGAGTTTTGAAGACGGACTCTGTGAACGTGCTCCCCTGTTTGAAGTTGTCTGAATATTCTTGGCACTGCTCCATGGTGCACGATACCAGTCCTTCGCTTTCACAGCTATCACCGGTGGTAAGAATCTTTATGCTCCCAACGGAAGAAGGAGAAGCAGGCGTTAGTGAGAGAGTTGGTGGCGAGGGAGAGGGACGTGGAGGTGAATCTGCGCCATTGAAAATATGTATAAGTTATAAGCGTGTACGAGTTCACAGTGTGCGTGCTTTAACAACGCAATGCCATTGACAGCTTTGACCAACTATGTATCCGAAGATTGTGCAGTGGGTAGTACCTTCAATAAGACCACTGCAGAATCTGCCGGGCTTCGTTTTAAAGGACGTGATAATAACGTCTGTGGAAATGTCGCAACGATTGTGGTCCGCGTAAATCTCTACGCCACAACATTTCGTTTCGTAGGTTAAACACATTTCCTTGCAACGTGGCATGTCGTTGGGTTCGGGACGAAGGCGCGCACAAACGTCCCATCGTCGGTGTCGTTGGGGTCAGATGTGATCATTTTACATACAGTATCGGATCGGTCTTCCCATGACACAGCTGCAGCAAGCTGAACGCTCAGCGATAAGATGAGGAAGCGAGTCATGAAAGTATTCTTTTGCGATGAGCCGAAGCTCTCACACAATTTATCTTTAATGTGAATAGCGTCTTCGAGTTCGAGGTGCTCAAAGAAGTGAGGTTAAAGTTGCTGATGACTCATTTATACCGCTGACATCCCAAGATTCTGGTTCAAGCACCTACACCTTCTGTTCTCTTCTCGGAACTCAGAGTATTTATATCGATTGGCCGGATGAAATGACTACCGACTTCATGTACGGAAATTCGTTTAGTTTATAGGGGGGTACGTGAACGTACAGGTGGGGGGGAAACGAAATTATGCTATGTGATAATGGCGAATCATATAACGTATGTGGAAACTGAGTGGCTTAATCTGATGGGAAGAGTGATTCCCGGGTGAGTAAGATATAGGTATAGATAGATATATATCGCAGGAACGCAGTCGGAAGCACAGGCTCTCGGAAAAACTAAAATGCATAATGTAAAAGCTTAGAGGTTTTATGCTTGTGCAACGGGTGTCCGAGTGAAACTGGCAATTGCTTGTGACACGGCTCTCCGAGGGGGTACAGCACGGGAGACAGGCCCCCACTTTATAGTGGGAGGGGAATCAGTCTCCCCGTGACACCACCTCCGGCCGAAGGAGAGAGGTGGCACCAGAAAGCAATGTCAATATATGTCTAACAATATGTGAAGAATAAATAAATCAGCTATGAGCTAATCAAATACTTATCAAATAAAGCAGTAACGCGAAAAATGAACGAATACACCGGGAAGGGGGGCATCGCCCGATCGCCCCCATCGAGCGCTTCCATCGCCTTCCCCCATCCGCCATACACCCCCTTCAATTCCCGGGTTGATGTTTATACAACGTTGTATGTATTTCTAAATGCACTCTGACTCACTACAAAGCACTGGCATGTACCAAACGACAGAGGCCTCTCTGCCACAAGGGTCTTTAGAATGCTTTTACGACCAGTGACAACCACGAGTACTCCGATTGAGAGCAAGAACAGACAGAAAGTACATGCATCAAACCTACCTAATGTGTGCACAAGGCTTGTTTGGGTCACAACAGCACCAATTCAAGCGGCAATCCAACAAATAGATTCGGCGTTGTCAAAATATATCGAAATAATTGCATCACATTGCACTACCTTTTGGCTTCAATTGGTTGACAGGTCCTCTGGCTAGTTTGAGCATATCTGAGTACTGAAATTCGCACATGCATTAATATCTGCCACTTGCATCTGCAGAATGCCCTGAAAGGGGCACAATCCTCAACTTTCTGCTGCCTCTGCTACGTGACTACAGGCACTCACGATTCTGAGCGTTGCCAGTCTTTAAGGCCCGCAACTGACTGCAACCTTTATGCAGTCTTACAGCACCACGCAACCCAAGCAGCCATCACCATTTTGCTGCTCAGAGCGCCAGTTTCTGGATGCTATAGTGGTTGGAAACGGTGCCTTTGTACGTGGGTATAACACGTTTCTGCTCAAGGTGTCGGGTGCATCCCACCAACGGCAGCAACTTTCTACATACAAGGGCATGTGTCGCCACGGCCTGCTTGATGCTCATTACAACCTGGAGGCCAAAGCACAAGGAGCAGATATTTAGAACTAGTGCTTGCACATGCAGCCTCAATCATGCCAGGAACATCAGTGGGTGGTAGTGGATTGCTCGCACTCCTTACCTCGGCCATCTAGTCGTCCTTGGATGTCTTCTAGGAAGCCCCAGAAGCAAAGAAAGTCTCGAGCAGAGCAAACTAGGGGCGGGGGCACATACTAACGGGGGAGAGGGAGGAGCACGAATGCGAGCACGGGGAGTGCATAAACTCAAGACCACTCCAGGCACTGCCAAAGTGCGGAAGCGCGTGGAGCTCGTTATATTTCAGAAAGGGGTACGGACACGCCTAATCGTAACCCGCAGTATTTTGGTGGATTGAATTCCACCGTTGGAGCGGAGCACCGAATGGCAGCAGAGGCAGCCGAGAGCTGGGAAAACGGGAACCGCTTCCTGATGTTCCATGGAAAAGACGATGCACTCAAAATTGTCACGGACACGGTGTTGGAGCAATGGCTGGCAGAGTTTGGCACGAGCAAGGAGAAGGATGCGACGAGTGCAATGGCAAAGCAGGCAGCCAGGGCAGCCTCACCGTGTGTACAGCGACCATGAGCTACTGGTGAGGCAGCGCAACACCGGCGGAAGCAGCTCTACAGCGAATGCCCAAGGACGCGGAGGCGCAGAGGGCGGAGATTAAGCTGGCTGAGGAGCCGACACCAACCAGGCTTGGTCCCTATGCCCACATATGGGATAAGACACAACAGCCTCACCCTCCGGGAGGAGGTGAGCAGACTCCAGCTGGTGCTGGCACTGAGCTGGGGCGAACGCAGAGGTACAAAGGTATATCCCCTGAGTGGACTTGACATTAAATCGCAGACCACCGACGCTATTGCTGGCCCCCTGCTTGGCCCGGCATGGTGCATGGGTGTTCCTCGCACCGAGGCCGGGCATCAATAGGTGGAAATTGGTTGTGGACTCGACGTGGTGGAACTGCGGGTGCAAGATGGAGGCGCTGCAGAAGCTGCGACAACTGGTGAACCAGGAGGTGCGAAAATAGGAGGTGCTTCCCTCTCGATGAGCAGGACAGCGACCCCGCTGGAACTCCTGAACCTATAGACCAGGATGTGAACGGATTATGCCTGAACACGCTCCGGCACCAAGTCACACGCCCAGAGCTGGAGGCGGGTGCAAGAACATGCAAGCGCTGAGAACTTCTACGGGAGCTCGAGGGTAACCTAAGCGCATGCAGCTGCACTGCAGCGCTCAGGCAGGTGAGGCCGGCACGGGACAGCCTTGAAGGCATCCCGCTGGAGGGAAAACACCTCAAGGAGCGTACACCACACTGAAGCGCCGCCTTATGTCGACGCCGGGGTGATGCAGGACGAGGTGAGGGTGCGGTAGAAAGGATCGATGTAAACGTTCGGTGCAACTTCATGTCAGTTTCCAGGGAGGTGGAAAAGGAGACTCCCAAAAAGAGAAGGCCCAAGACTGAGATTCAAGCTAAAGTCTTGCTATGACTGGACTTGAAGCGATCATATACCCAATCAGCGCGCGTGGCGCATTCCGGCATGTCTCGCAACAAATGTCAAGATCTGGCAGCCGGGAGAGGCCACTCTGCGAGGTGGCCAATGAGCGCGCGGCGTGATGGATCTACACCTGATGAGACGCCGGCAAGAGCGACAGCCGGGTGCAGTGCGCGTCCAGCACGTGACCCAGCCAGTGCGCGATCTGCTCGGGGTGGGGCACGGCCAGCACTTTCCCCTGCCCTCCATCCACCCGCCCCGATTCCGCCGTCAATTTCATCCCGCGACGGGCAACAAGCGCGGTGAAAGCATCGGCGGTAATGTAGCCCGCCACCCTTCAAGCCTGACGTGGCAGCTCATCCACACAGTCACTCATTCACACCCGTCACCTGTCACCCTTCAACCCTCACGTGACACCGCTCAACTGAAGCATACACGTTGGTCCCTTCATCTCAACCGGGGTCACTCCCTGTACCAAATGCGCCCCCCTCCCCCCCTGCAGACGATAGATGTGCGGCGTCCTGAGCACAGGCGGAAGGAGGGAAGCGGTGAAGATGAAGAGCGTGGAGCATGGGCGGCTCTCGCAGGAAGCGATGTGGGTGCGAGGGGGAAACGTCTGGCATGAACGTGGCGATGTCCGCTCACATGGCACAGCCACGAGAGGGACCCGGCACCACTTGCCTCAAACCGGAGGAGGCTCCGGGGGCGGTGCCACCTTAATGAGGGATGGAGCGCTGTGGGTCAGGCGCTCGGCGTAGAGCTGCTCCCATTTGAGGAGGTACGTCAGCAGCGGCAGGACCTCCTCGATGCCGAGCTGCTTCACCGCTGCCAGCACCGCCTCGGTGTCCGCCCGTGCTGCGCTTGTCCGCAGCCCTCCCCCAGCTCTCATCGCCTCCCCTATGCGGCATGCTCTACCAACCTCATCCTTTCTTCGTGGGCAGCCTATCCGGGAATATACCCCTCCGATCCAGGAATATACCACCCCACGGGCGTCCTCTCCGTCTCTCTCTAAAACATGTGGCGGTTACGAGAGTCCATCTTCACAGGTGCCGACATGTGGAGGGCGTCGAGGCCCCTGGCTTCTTCCCGGAGCACGTGCTGACGCGCTGCACCCCGCAAGCCGAGCCGCCATGCCTCGCGCCGGCCCACCCTGCATGCGCCACTGGCTGCGATGCGCGCACAGGATCGCGCACAGGATCGCGCACAGGATCGGTTACAGAATTGGCAGTATGACAGAGTTCCGTTTTTTTCTGAGCAGAGACAAGAGATTTTTTCCGAGTTTCCGATGAAGACCGGATTTTATTACGAGACGGGATTCAGACTAGAGCTCGACAGTAGTATGACACTTGCTGCAGACGTGAGACGTGACACTGGATTCCTGAGATTCTAGAGAGCCGCCCGTGACGGGAGACATTCTGTTAACTAGTAACCCTAAGACATTGCTGGCATTCTTAGGAACTTTTTCCTGGAAATTACTGCTCTTTAGCAACACTCAAATTAATTTAATTTGTATTAGAAAGTTCTTGTCCAAATTAAACAAGATGGCCGCACCAGCTAAGTTACAATTTACAACGACGCCGGTGTCTTCAACCCCGTGCGCGCTTTAGCGTTCTTTCAGCGCTCGTTTCTAGTTTGGAACTCTCAGCGCATATACCGGACAATTTTCTGAGTCAGTATGTTACCTTTATCCAAACATTCCCGCAACTTATAGAGCTGGAAGCGTCTGTTTTGCCGTTCCCGACCAAGATGCGTGATGACACTTTTCATGTTCTCCGCGTTTCACTGGATTCTCGCTTGCGCGCAGCAGTTGACACGCAGGCCGCTTTTATCACGGACATTTTTTATGGAGTTTATTACTCCGTCTCTTGAAGCCTCCATTCTTTCTTTCCGTGGATCCTGTTGCCGACGTGACAACGTTCATTGTGGCCGCGACGATTCTGTCACGTATTCCAGCGCAACTGTTCTGCTCTTTCTTACGGTACATGCGGGCTCCTCCCTTACGCAAAAAACCGACCTCGGTATCAGCTTAAGCAAACGAGTTGTTTCGTAACCGCCACATCCGTGCTGTTTCTCGGAGCCTGTGCCTTACTATATTCTGATTGAGTGCAACGACGCTGGCGTGAGGAGTTACGGGTGGTGTAGACGGTGTGGCCTTACCGCGCACAGACATTGTGCGTGGGATCTTTCCGACAAGGGCCAATTTGCGTTCCCGTTGTACGCGAGCTCACCACACCTTTGCTCAGATTGCGTATTGCCCGCGCCGCACCTCGTGAGTAATTTTGCCGAGGCTACATCAGCGTTGGCAGTTACTGGTACACCACTTGAACGTTTGGTGGTTATCCCTAACCACACGACCCTTGCTGCCGACGCTCAGTTCCAGGCTTTGCAGGGGGCGAGTGAGATGTTCGTGGGTCCAGCTTATGTGTGGGGAGGCGACGCAGTGGAGGAGACGCCCGCAGATTTTTTTGGCATGCATTCGCAGCACGTCGAGCTTATGCCACGTGCTGTTCGTGGACTGCGCGAGGCATTGTTGAACTCCGTGGAGCGTGAGTGGACTGCACCACGCGGGGAGGGTAGCGACATGATTGAGGCGGTTATGACAACGCCGCCGGTTCCCTCTCAAGCCGCAGCTCAAGCCGCAATTTATGTTCCACCCGCTTTGCAAAACGCTGCCCCTCGCACCCTCATTTCATCTCTCCTACCCGTGCCTTCGCAGCCCGTTAACCCGCGGCCGGTGACTGCGGCCCATGTTCCTCTTCCACAGCCTTCAGCCGCAGTTGTGCTACCCGCGTCGCAACCTGAGGCACCCCAACTGGTGGCATCGCGTGTGCTTCCGCAGCATCATCTTGAACCTGGAGAGACAGCGGTTATTCCCTCATTCGCCGCGCTTATGGACGCCACATTGCCGAGCGCGGGATTAGAGGAGCTGGTGAGTGGCTCGGTGGACGGTCTATCACCGGACGATCTGGATTCTCCCTCGGCCTTGCGGAGAGAGGTGAGAGAGAACTACTCGGGCAACGGTGTTTCTAAAGCCGACAAGGCTGTTATGAGACGCACTATGCAGGTCGACACGCTGGGTGACTCCACGGAGTTCCAGCACACTCCTCTCCACATCTCCGAGGACCTTGTGACCACCGAGGGAACAGGCTTAGAGTGCAGGATCGACTTCAGTTCCCTCAGCGAGAACGTTTCCTCACTTATTGCCGCAAGCGGGCGGCAGAGTGGGATTCTATTCTCCGATCAGGTTGTGGGGTGGTCTCTCCTGCACATAGTGCTCATTTGGCACATCAGCGTACGGCCCTGCTCATCAAGGCCCGCTACGAGTACCTTGGTGAACTGGTGGAGCACGCCACGCTCGAGTGGTCCTGGTGTTGTTGGGAGGGTGTCTATGTGTTCCTCACGGCTAAGTTCGTTGCCGCGTGGGAGACGCACCCTTTCTCGAAGGCCATTAAGCTGGACCGTGATTTGTTCGTTTCCACAGTGGGGTTATGGTTGGTGACCGCCGTGAGGCCGTGCGCCAGTACATATCTGACACCGTGTACCCCACTCAGCTCATGGACATCATGGTCAAGGGTGACATGGGAGCGGTAGTGCCTTCTCCAGTGGTGGGCCGCGGTTGCCGTGAGATTGGTTCCTTGGCACGAGGGGCTTTGTTGCCCGCATGCAGAAGGCCGTCTCCTCGTAGGCAGCCGCCGGTGAGTCCGCCGAAGCGGAGCTCACAGGTCAAGGAGAAGACCATTGACGGTGTGAAGAGGAAGTGTGTGCTCAAGCACGCCTTTTCAGGACCTCTCCGGACACCGTGTGAGCACACCGAGGTCGTCGCCTGAGGTTTCGGCAAGCCGACGCCAGGTGACTCAACATGCAAAGCAGCAGCCTCCGACCCTGTCGTGACCCCCCACTTATCTACTCCTTCCGATTGGTTGGACTTTGGGGCACACTCGGGTCGGGTGGCAACTGGTGGTCCCAGTTCTGGGGCCGCCCACTGTGCTGTTCGTTGGGAGCCTGGTGGTCTCGTGTTGAACAACCATTGCTCAGCTCTGGAGGAACTTGATCCGGTGAACTTATGCACCGGTGTAGCCCTCAGTTCTGGTATTGGTGAGAGTGGTGGACTGGAGCCCGAAGTTCTTCGGGTCAAACCACAGCCTGTTCAGGCAGTTCACACAGACCCTTTGGCAACTGGTCAGTCACGTGTTAGTGACTGTTCGGTGGAGCCTCAATTGCGACACCCAGCCCTGGACCTTCTGCTTCGGGAGCTGTATTATTGGTACCCTGAAGGTTGCCCCGTACCAGCTGGAGCTCGGGGACTGGACCCCTTCACGGACAGTGCCCAGCTGTTCAAGAGCTACCTGATGGGGTATGGGCACCTGCTTTATGGCGGTGGGAAGCTTACACCGGCACTCTCACACCTCGAGTCTCGGCTGCATTGGAGCCGGCTGCGGGTGAAGGGTGAGAGGCGCCTCTTTCTAGTGGTGTACACGTCAGACGGCTACCACCGCATGCTGGTGCTCAAGGTGCCGCCCCGGAAGTTCACCTCGGTGGAGGCCCGGAAGGCGCATGCTGAGCGCCAGATGACCTACCACGACACTGGTGATGGGCTTTATAGCCCAGGGGTCCGGTATCGGGAGGAGCTCTTCGACCACTTCCTGCCGTCCGAGGATGATCTCCGGCGGAGTTGTGTGGAGGGGCACCGTATGGCCTTCGTGACGAAGCCCCCGAGGTTCAAGCGGGACAACCATCCGTCTTGCTATGAGTATGCCGACCGCTCCGAGGCAGATCTGCGGAGGAGTGCGGCTGCGGGGGTCCTGGAAGGGCCGTTACATTACGAGCCCTGGTCGGTTACACAGCTCGGGTCCATCTACCAGCCGGAGAAGGACAAGTTCCGTAATGTCTGGAACGGCAGGTCTTCGGGTGTGAATCGGGCTATGGCACCGGCCACCGCGCGGTACGACTATCTGGAGGACGTCCTCTCACTGCAGAGGCCCAGCTGTTGGATGAGCGGCTGGGACCTCAAGGACGCCTTCTGGAACAACCCGCGGTGGCAGCCCCACTGTGACTATATGGGCGTGCAGTTCCCTGTGTCCAAGGACTTCTACCGGGCCCGGTACGACATGTTCGGGTTCGCGGATGCGCCTCAGCATCAGGCAGACATGGCCAGGGTCCTGAAGAGGTACCTTAATTCGGTGGTACACTCTGATGGGAGGTCACAGTGCACCGGTATCTTTGTGGATGACGGCCACACCGTGCACGACGGGGACATGACCCTACAGGAGGCCACGGCACGGGTGGAGGCGGAGTTGGACCGGCTGGAGGCGGTGGGCGTGAGGGCTTCCCACCACAAGACTCACTACCGTCGGTGGTGAAGGATTATATTGGGCGGGAGATCCACTCGGTGCCGCAGCTGGTGACGGCTTCGCCTGCCCGGATCGCCAAGTACACAGGCGCTGCGGATGTGTTGCTGGGCGCGGTGCAGCCTGGTGGGGTGGTGCCTCGGAGGGACTTGGCCTCGGTGGTGGGCAAGTACCAGTTCTTGGCTCCTTTGGTCAAGGGGGGGCAGAATATGCTGGTGCCTATTTATCGGGCCCGGGACGACTTCACGGCGCCTGAGGTTGCGGAGTGGGACCCGGCGCAGCGGTGGGGGCCCGATGTCACGGTGACGATGGGGCCCGAGGCTCGGCAGGGGCTGGAGCGGTTTGCTCATGCCGCACGCCAGGGGCCGACCCGTCGGTACTACATGTATGAGGGTCGCCCGGAGGTCTCTGGCTGGTGGGATGGGAGGCACTCGGGTGACCGGCCCTATCTCACGGAGCATTGGGCCACCCCCGAGGGTGTGCCGGCACCGGTGATGGATGCCTCTGGTTGGCAGGGCGGCATTGCGTATCGGGATTGGCGCCACATCTTGGCCTTCCCCGAGCATGAGCGGGCGCCGTGCAAGAGCTCCAACTTTCGGGAGGCTAGTACGGCGGCTGCTACGGTGGAGCTTTTGGGGCCGGATCACCGGGGTGGGTGCATGTTGCTCCGTACGGACAACACCACCACCATGAGCATGGTGAACAAGCAGGGCACCATGGCGCCGGACCTGTGGCCGGTGTGTGAGCGGATGTTCTGGGCGGCTGCCGAGTATGACCTGGAGCTGGCTGCGGAGCACATCCCCGGGGTCGAGAACACCCTGTCGGATGGGCTTTCCCGCTATGTTCGGCGGAAGGACTACTCTGACTGGCAGTTCAGGAGGGATGAGTTCCTCTCCGTGCAGGACATGTTCGCATGCCCGTTCACTTTGGACGGGGGAGCGGACCCGGTGGGCACCAATGCCCAGCTGTCCAGGTACCGGTCGGTGGTGGATGGGTTTGAGGACACGCCTGTGGACGGTGAGCATGTGTATGCCAACCCCGATTATGAGCGGGTGAGGCGGTACCTCGAGCACTTTTTGAGGTGCCAGAGGCGGTCTCCGAGGACTACGGCGGGCACTTTTGTGCTCCCGGTGTGGGACACCTATGATTGGTGGCGCCTGCTGAAGGGGGCACGGCTGGTGCGTTGGTATCCGAAGGGCTCGGACCTGTTCACCTCGCCAGAGTGGAGGACCTTGTCGGAGGGTGATGGCACCTATGCATTCGGGCAGGACCGGGCATTCCGGGGCTCTACTCACTGGCCGGTGGTGGTGGTGCACTTCCCCCCGTTGCTCCCTGGCAGGAGGGACCGTTGCGTGCCTGAAGCTCGTGGTGGACCTGCTTCGATGCGAGCTGGGCAGTTCGTGCCAGTCCTGTCGGGGGACCCAGCAGCCGACCGTGTGCTTCTGTCTCGGGTGCCAGCGACTCGTGTGCCGAGTCTGCGCCGGGGTTGAGGTGGGCCTCACGGGCATGGTGAGGTGTGGCACGTGCTGGCTGGTGTCAGCTGGCTGGCGACCGGGAAATGAGGCTCTGGTGGGGTTGGTCACCGGGATGCTCGCTTACGAGGCCATCGGCGGACCGAGTGCATCGGCAAGGGGTCCGGGACATCACCTTCTTCCTGGGCCACTGATAAAGACTCATCTGATTAGCCGGGTTCCGAATCGTGCCTTTGGACATGTGACAGATGGTGGGACAGCAGACCTGGGCTGACATGCTAGTCAGCTCAGAATCTGCAGTTTTGGGATTCGGATTCCGGCAATTCAAATGTGTACTTATCACCTGAAGTATTCATTGTGCCTAAAAGACATGAGACAAAAATATGCACTGCAAAGAAAGGTTACAGAATTGGCAGTATGACAGAGTTCTGATTTTTTCTGAGCAGAGACAAGAGATTTTTTTCGAGTTTCCGATGAAGACCGGATTTTATTTCGACAGACAATTACGAGACAATTACGACAGGATCGCGCACAGGATCGCGCTGACTGAAATGGCATCGGGAAGCACCCTACCTCCCAGGCCTTCCACGTGAAACTGGCCTCCACTCCTGGGCTTGGCACAATCAGCGCGAGATGGCAAAGCTCCTCCACCACCAATTACCCACGTGCCGCACGCATTGCGCAGCCGCAGCACGCGCGACGGGGGCTCCTGGCGCCTCAGCGCGCGGCGGGGACTCCTGGCGCCTCAGCGCGCGGCGGGGGCTCCTGGCGCTGACTGGAGAGAGCAGGCTGTGTTTCCAGATCTGGAAGACAGCCCGACGTCGCCCCCCCCGGTGCCCCGCACAGTAACGCTGGGGGCATACCTGTAACCACGAAGTGCAGGCACAGTTCCGTGGAAGTGAAACCGTCCACCGAGAGCACGGTGGCGCCGCATGCCTGCCGCCTCCCACCTCTCCCGAACAGCATCAAACATCCCACATCAAGTTCAGGGAGGGAGGGAGGAGGAGGAGGCGGGCGGGCAGAAAAGCATGCGGAACGGCTAGTTGCGGCTCCAAGCTCCAAAAACACCAACAGGTGGAAGGTGCACCCGCGCGAGGCACGAGCCTGCACAGCGCCACGAGCCCCTCATGCAGTGCCCGTATGTCTGCCCGTCACCGATCAGCTCGGCGTGTGTGGCGCCACGCGGCAGGTGGAGGCGTCAGGTGCCACGCGGCAGGCGGAGGGGCGAAGGCAGGCGTGCACCTGCATCTGCTTGCGCAGGAAGGGGTCGCCCGGCTCGCTGGAGACAGCGGCGGCCTCTGCCCGGGCAAGTACGCGCTCTGCTGTCTTCCGCAGCACGTCCCCTACCTGCGCAAGAACCTCCAGCACCTAATTCCCTCACGACAGTGCCGCGCACTGACGACATCCGCGCGCTGCGCTCTTCAGATCCCCCCAAGAAAACCCCCTCAGGGCCCTCCGAACAACTCCTCAATTACCCAAGAACCGCACCTCAGGCCCGCCAGCCCCTCAAACCCGCTACACGAGGCCCTCTAGCCGCTCAGGCCCGCCACACGAGGCCCTCTAGCCCCTCAAACCTGCCACACGAGGCCCTC
>LGRX02015463.1:0-10899 GCA_001247695.2 Cymbomonas tetramitiformis | reverse complement strand
TCGTCCTCATCCTCGTCCTCATCCTCCCCTTCGCCCTCCTTCTTCGCCTCCTCCTTCTTCTCCGCCGCGTCCCCCTTGTTGAAAATATCAAACAATCCTGGTTTTGTGCCTCGTTTCTCCGCCTCCTCCAGCTTTTCCACGAACTGGGTTTGCGTCACCGATTTCAGAAATTGCCACGACGCTAGGTTGCGGTAACACGCCGCGTCGGCCGGCGTGTAGTGTTCAAACCAGTTCTCAATGATATCGGGAGTGAGCAACACCTCCAACCCCGTTCCGGACAGTTGACTTTTGTTCCCCGAAATGGGGAAAATCGTTTGCAGCTGCTCGTCCGTCAACAAGCGTTTAAGGATCTTGGCGCAGTGTCGGACCTCTTGTGTGCCGCTGTTGTCAAGGTCTTCCACCGATTGCGCTTTGAAGCCTTCACCAAAGAGTTTTTCGTCAGACATGATTACGTAGGAGTATGGTAAGTGAGAAGAAAGAAGATAAAAAGTTGTGTCCACAGAAAAGTATACTTGCGATAGTGAAAATCAACTCTTAAAGATAGCATATCGCGAGTACCGCGCTAGTACCACACTGTTAACGCACCACTCACGCCACTAGTCCGTACTAGTCGCGCGACTAGTGCGAAATCAGATCGCACTAGTGATATGACTAGTGCGATCTGACTACATGTGACGATTGAAAGGCAATCAAACGCTCGAACGCCTGGAACGTCGCGCCGGTCATTAGTTTTGAAACTTTGAAGCTTAAACATTTGAGAAGGCGCCAAGTCGCTAAAGCGGGAAGGAAGGAAATATGTTATGCTCGTCGTGCTCTGAAGGCGAATCTGAGCTTAGCGCTTCGTCTAATTATTCTGGTTCAGAAGATTATTACTATGAAACGGTGGAAGACTTTATATGCAAGACGAAAACCATCAACCCAAGAAAGGCGAAGCGTTCCGAACCGGAAGCATAATCCAAAACGTCGGGATATGGGCCCAACAATACTGCGGAAAGCGTGACAAAGATCGGGGATCTGATGGACCCCGCCAACGAATGCAGGTGTGGGAGGCGCTGTCTGTCCCAATTCGAGTATCGTCCCGTGCAGGCGTACTTACGTGAGAAGTCTACGCTAATAAACGGTCGCCAGTTCAAGGAGAACATCGTCGCGGAGCTCACTCGTGCGCGTAGGTTCAAGCCCGGTTCGCAGAAGCTTGAAATAGAGATGTTCGACGCGCTGACGTTCCTGGGCAAGAAAGTCTGCAAGGATGCGTTTCGACGACTGCACTTTATTCCCGAAAGCACATGGTTCAAGTGGCACGCGCACGTGTGTGGGGGCGGCATGATGGAGAGCACAAGGAAGAGGAATTTGACGCTGTACAACGACCCGACGAACCTGAACTGGACTTATTTCTTGGAGTACGCTGCTCACGAGCTGTTGCCGTTGGCGGAGCCACAACCTCAAACCGGCAAACTCCAAATGAATCCGATCCGACCAGCCGATTGTTATGCCGCATACAAGCTTATGCGTCGCGGCGTTTATCAGGTTAAAAACACGCAGTTTCGCAAGTATCTGCGCGAGTACCTCCGCGCGAAGCATATTACCATGCGCAAGCGGAAGGATTGTGCAGGTAAGTGCACGACATGCGAAATCTTAACGAAGCAGCGCCGTGCTGTAAAGGACTTGGAGGACCTGGAGGACTGGAAGACGCTTAACGACGCGCACCGGAGTGATTATCGAAATGAGAGAGCTCAGTACAATAACACCCGTGCTGATAGTGCCAACCAGTTCGGCATCAGTGACTCGTATTGTTTCGATGGGGCGGCAAACAACAACACCGTTTGTCCGCACTTCCCCGTGAAGGTCAAGGCGATGAGCGACAAAGCTGGAAGTTTCTTCCACCTTCATCTGCAAGCAGTCGAGATGCACGGCACGGTGTTGTGCATGTGTTTACTTATGCCATGGGTTCCTGGCAAAGACGTGAACATGTGCCTCACGACGCTCAATATTCTGCTACGGTATGTGGTGGAGAACACGGAGCGGCACTTTCGGCAAACATGCCACGTGCAAATGGACGGAGGGTCGGAAAACTGGAACCGGCATGTTTTCGCCTTCTTCTGCATCTTGGTTCACCACGGGCTGTACAAAGAGATCTACCTACACCGTCTGCCCGTAGGCCACTCCCACAACGACGTCGATGGCTTTTTCGGGTTGCTGAAGATGCTGTTGTGGGGTAAGACCGCGGATAAAAAAGGCCATTGGTTCATATCTTTGGAACAATGGATTGCCTTTCTCTTTGCCTGGACGATAACAACCATCAACAAGCACACGTACGTCGTCGGCTGCAACTTTGACTTCAAATCGTGGATCGACCCGCACTTGAACGAAGAGTTTGGTGGCCACGCTGGACGAGACCGCAAGGTGCATACTTGGTGCTTTTACGTCGCTCCGGACAAGCTCGTCCGAGCGAAGTACAAGTTTGGTGACAAGTTCAAGGAATGGCTACCAAGTGGCGTGGACGAGGACCCGAACCTTGGGCTGATTATTTGTACCAGTTATCCCGACGTCGACTCCGCCCCGGGCTATATGGACAACCCGGAATGGAAGCGCAAGGGGAAGGGAAACAAGGTATTGGACATGGAGCAAACAACGCGGAGCTGTCTATTGGGACTCGCCGAGCCGCAACGCCAGATCTGGTGAGCCAACAACGACACGAGGAATTGAAAGCAACCTTCCCCTTGCCTTTGAAGGTGGAGGCCGTGCGAGAGCGACATCCCGAGCGATTACCTCCGAAGTGGGACCTTCCACTGCTGCTGACACGTGCGCATACCCGCGCATCTACAGTCAAATGCGATGGGATCTTGAAGACGCGGTATGCTAAGGCGGAGCAGTTCAATGTATGTTTCGACGGCGTGACGCATAAGAAACAAGTGGTGGAGAAAGAAGTCCTGAATAATATTGACATCAACGAGGTTGTGGCTTTTATGCGCGAGGCCAAGTATTGTACTGAGCTGATTTCCAGAAGGTAAGACGACCGTTTACCAGCCTAGTGCGATCTCATTTATACCTTATTTATATTTATTTTGTCATTGTTGTCCTTCAAGTGTCTAAGCAAAGTCAGGTAGGTTTCTTGTTCTAGCTCCAGATCTTCCTACAACAAGGGCATTTTGCAATATCCGTGCAACTTGCCAAGTAGGCCTGGAAACAAGGGTGATGATACAGCACGTGAGAGTCCGTCATTGCGGTGTAAGAGTATGCGAAGATAATACGAAGTGTATAGAGAAGTTTCAAACTAGGGTTCGCTTACGCAGGTACGAGGATAAACACTTACACCGAGTGTTATCTGAGCGGAATGCTGAACTGCGGGGTCTTACGACCAAGACCAAGAAGTTGGAACGCCTGATCCAGCTTTTGAAGGCAGAAGATGTTGGTGAAGAAGCTCCCGCAGTTCGTGCAGAGGCAGAAGAAGCTGGTGAAGAAGCTCCCGCAGTTCGTGCAGAGGCAGGTGTGCGTGAAGCAAATGGAAAGAGGAGTCGGAGAGGAGCTCCACCTGCTGCTCGCAAGAGGTTTTCGGGCGCACAAAGGCAAAACAGGGCGCGCAGAACTTCACCCGCCTCCGAAGGCGACAGCGATGATACTGATATGGAGATGGATCTTGCCACTCGCAGTCGGAGTCGGCAGGTTGCAGCGCGCAAGAAGAAGCCTGGAAAGCAGCCAAAACAGCAGAAACAGCCCAGCAGCAGTGAGGGCACGGATGATGGCGACGATGAGCACTCCTCCGGTGTTGACGAGAGTCTATATGACCGTGGGATGCGTTTGGCATCGCAGAAGGAACACTTGGCAGCCGACTACCGGTTCGAGGACATGACTGTGGGCAGCTATGCCGTGACCGTTGCAGGCGGGGAAGCCAGCGACAAGTGTTGGTTCAACGTTATGCTCCCGGACGGCGGTAAGTCACCCCCACTCCATTTCGTGGAGGTGGTGGGGCAGCATGCCTCACGGAAGGAGATAACCTGGCAGTTCTGGTTGCCAGCACAGTCACGGAGAACGTTCGAGACGGTAGAACAACTCTGTGAGGCTGGAGCTTTCGTACGGGGTGCCCGCACCCTTCGCATGGAGTCTACATTTGACGTGAACGAGGTGTTGACATGCTGGGATGAGACCGCAAAATCTGGTGTTCAAGGCGGAATTCCAGGTTGTGAGGAGAAAGCTGAGCTTTAAAAAGCACTGCTGGAGAACTCTGAAGAGTAAATAAGTGCAGTCAAGAGTTCGTATGTGCATGCATGTACACATGTGGTTGTGCTTACACCCTAAATTGGTGTTACCACTCAGGGTTTCCCCCGCTAGAGGGCCATTTGCTCCAGAAATCTGCACGGAGATGCAAGTGCTTGATATTTTATTTGATCAAATATGTTTTATGGCAAACTACATTATAACATAGCACGTGACGGGTCCATTAGCAAGAACCTTTACATATGTTACCCGCCCTTTGTGAATACGCGCGTGATAAAGCATAGGGTTTGAGGGGGGTTTTGGCAAAATTGTGCTGAAATCGATGAAAATATCAAACATACGATAAATAGGTACATATTTTCCCCTTTTTACTTCCATTTTATAACCTTTAATCTCGATCTAATACCATATGTGGATTTTTGGAACACACCTCAATATGCCTAAGAGTCACGCGTAAGAATTCTGAAAACCCCGCCTCATACGATGAGAAAAACTTCCAAAATTATAACCACCCTATTTTTTGGGCATGATATGTATAAAATAATGTAAAAAACATCAAAACAATGACCTTCAAAAAATCTTCCAATTTAGAGCGCATCTTCCAATTAAGAGCGATCGTCGTTGACTGTCATAAATGTATGACGCGACTCGACCTGTACAGTCATGATCGACCATACTGTCGACTGTCATAATAATATGTGACATGACCGACTGTCATAATAATATATGACATGACATGGTATGACATGTATGACAGGTATGACACGTATGACATGTATGACACATATGTCATCGGTCATAACCCTGACAGATCTCCCCTCTTAAGAGAGTTGTGACCTCACAACGGGCATACCTTTGTATATGTCCTTGATGTCTTTGTTGTTGTCGCTTCTTGCTGGTACCAGTCTTCTTACACCGATTTGAGGCGTCCCTCATGGTGTTTTTAGGTTATTGGGGGGAACTGAGTCCACTTTAGTCCCTCACCTTAGGCATTTAGCCATACAGTCCTTAGGATGTAGCCCACCTTTCCGGAAATCGTATCGTTGAGTGACGTTCCAAGGTTCAATGAAGAGCGTTTTCGCGATACAATCCTACGCTGGATTACCGATTGATCCACACGTTATCATGTATGTGCTAGACGATTCAAAGCATCCGAAGTCTACGTTACGGATTATTTGCGCTAGCCGTCGTCGCTTTAGCGAACGATGATCCCACGATTTAACGATTTATAATCGCACGATTCTCGGCCTTATATATATGACTGATCGACGAAAACCCTTGGGTACATGTTTCCACAGTTATATATAGTGCACCCAACCCTTCCTCCCCTCCTGAAGCTACTATGGAGGTTCACAGGCGGCAACGGGGAGCCCGATTTTGGGGGCTTGTTTTTAATGCAAACGGAGTGGCCCTGCTTAACGGGATTGGACGTATAATCCTTTACCCGGTCTGCTCAACTCCTCGATATTTGGTCCGGTACGCGCGCTTTGACGAACATCTATCGCGATGAGTGAGAATGGATTCGCCACGTACTAATGTGAAATTTCTTTAGTTATGTTTGTCAAGCACAACTTAGGATCACAACTCCGTCTACCTCAGTCGATATCTCCGGTAGCTCGGATGACTGGCCACAGAATCCGATGACAAACCACGGTCTTGGCAAAGGTAGCCTTAGCAGTTTTTCACAGATATTGGTACCCGCATATGCGTATCTGTGTAAGGGTATGATTTATACAAGGCTCACTACACCTTAGCAAGGAAGGATCAATTCCTGCTCCTGTCATATCAATTTGATGCAGGGTAAAATGTTAGGGATATAACCCTGCAGCTCTCGGGTTGCAGCCCATTGCACCGAAGGTGCATCGCAGTCTTTGGGATGCAGCCCTGCAGTTCTTGGGATGCAGCCCTGCAGTTCTTGGGATGCAGCCCTGATATATATATGTGACCGATGGACGAAAACCTCTTGGGTACATGTTTCCACGGCCTGATTATTATTTGGTCGGCAATTATTGGCAAAAGTCATTGGCTATCAGCTTTTGACTCAGAAGCCACAATGTTATAGAAGCTGCGACCTATTGTGACCATATGCGGCAGTTATGCCTTCAGCATACGTAGACAATATGATTATATGGAACTTATACTCCCACTTAAGTTGCATCATGATAAATTTATCCAGGTGTTAACAAGTGTTCAGGATTTGATAAGGGGTTGACGCCCCACAAGCCAAAGGTCACGGTCTCATAAGGCTCGCCTCAAGTGTGCGGCTATGAGGATTAGCGTCCTGGCGAGGCACAGTCATGATGCTTCCTAGTCCATAATGGAGCTGGAAATGAGAATGCTCAAGATATCCGAAGACAGGAAGGCTTTTGGTTGGCCAGAGTTACTGTCAAGATGCTTAACCTTGATGGAATGGCATTCGGATACAAACTATGCAACCATGCATGTGACTTATGCATTGGTGTATGACTTTGATGAATTGTCTCTTGTCGTGAACCTGGAAGGAATGACGGGCAAATAGCTAGAGTGGCGGATTTACTCACGAGCCGTCGCAAAAAGTTCGGCAAGAAAATGCATAATCGATCTAAATGGAGGTTTTATGATGTTTGGAGAGTTACTAGGCCTTATTAGGGCAATAATAAGACCCCGTGAGGAAAAATTTTTGGTTTTTTTTTGGTGCTCGCCGGGGGGCAAAAACGCTGTTTTCGGGCCATTTTGAGTGGACGGGGGCTAGAGGATTTCAGTTAGGTGACCAAATCGCGCGTTTGAAGTTCGTGGGACCTTTCAAGGACCATCACGGGCAACTTAGTGGAAGAAATGATGAGAATATTTTTTTTGGGTGCTCGCCGGGGGCCAAAATGGCTGTTTCTGGGGCCTGAGCGGACCATTTTGCGTGCGCGGGGGCTAGAGGATTTCAGTTAGGTGACCAAATCACGCGTTTGAAGTTCGTGGGACCTTTCAAGGACCATCACGAACTACTTAGTGGAAGAAATGATGAGAAATTTTAATTTGGGTGCTCGCCGGGGGCCAAAATGGCTGTTTCTGGGGCCTGGACAGGCCATTTTGAGTGCGCTGGTGCTAGAGGAATTGGATATAAGATCGGGATCGCGTGTTTGAAGTTCGTGGGATATTTTGGGGACCCTCACTAAACACTTTGTCGAAGAAATAATGAGAAAATGTTTCTGGGGCCTGGACAGGCCATTTTCAGTGCGCGGGTGCTAGAGGAATTGGATATAAGATCGGGATCGCGTGTTTGAAGTTCGTGGGATCTTTTGGGGACCCTCACTAAACACTTTGTCGAAGAAATAATGAGAAAAATTTATTTGGGTGCTCGTCGGGGGCAAAAATGGATGTTTCTGGGGCCTGGACAGGCCATTTTGAGTGCGCGGGTGCTAGAGGAATTGGATATAAGATCGGGATCGCGTGTTTGAAGTTCGTGGGATCTTTTGGGGACCCTCACTAAACACTTTGTCGAAGAAATAATGAGAAAATTTTATTTGGGTGCTCGCCGGGGGCGAAAATGGCTGTTTCTGGGGCCTGGACAGGCCATTTTCAGTGCGCGGGTGCTAGAGGGAATTATTCATAATAACATCGGAATCAAGTGTGTGCACGTTCGAACCGTGGTGTTCGGCAATTATAACATGTAGAAAGTTATCAACATGCCACAATATATTGCAAGAATGAATGCAAGCATGAAAGCACACCATGCATGCATGCAACCATGTGCATGCATATTGCAAGCATGAAAGCACACCAACACTAGCAATACTCTAAAATAACATTAACAATACGTAACAAACACATTATGTCCTACCTACCGCCGCCCAAAGTGTGGCCCCAGCACATTGCAAAACTCATCAGGCTCGCATGGCTTAGATTAGGCTGGCCACCTCCTTGGTTGCCGCCCAGCATAGCAGCACGCAACAGTTGCACCTGGTTCACAGACATGGTGACAGACATGGTTGGCTCCACCCCGTGCGGTTGCGCCTGCAACATCAGGCTGTTCATGCTTCCCCCCAGAAAGGGGCTCGCATATTGCTGTCCAAGCCCCAATCCTTGCAACTGCGCAAGCTGAACCAGAGGGTTGTTGCCAGCCGGTCCCTGAGAAGGAAAGGGGTTCCCAGTCGGATACCACGCCACCGGCATCGGAGCCACGCCAAAGCCCATACCAGCCACGGGAGGCTCAGACGCTACCGGCGGCGCGGTATCGGCAGCAATCGGCGGCGGTGTCTCGGCAGCAACCGTCGGCGCGGATTCGGCAGCAATCGTCGCCGCGGATTCGGCGGGTTTCGCATGGGCGACGACAGGTGGTTCGGGTTCAGGCTGTGTTTCTAGCTCTGCCAACTCTCGCTTCAGTTTAGCAAGTTGCAGCTTTGCTTTCACGTCAGCGATCTCCCGCAGTATTTCCTGACTTGGTGTCACGACCTCCGCCTGTGACACCAGTTCCATCAGGCCTGCCGCCCCCTCCTCCCTGCCGACGCTCACCCCGTCCACCGACCTGGTTTCCTCCGATGGCGTGCCTTGCCACAGATTCAGGGGCTCCAACGGAGAAAACATATCCTCCCCCCACCCTGCCTCCTCCGTAGCAGTAGCAATGGGTGTTGGCAAGGTCTCTTGCGACCCCACCGGAACCCCACGGGGACCAACCTGCCGCTTGGATCTGGTTCTCGTGGTAGTTGCCGCTGCCTCATCCGCACTCCTCTTCGTCCCTGCGACCTTCCCTGCCTTGGCCTTCTTCTGAGCAGCAGCAGCAGCTGCTGCCTCCTTCGCTGCCTTCTCAGCAGCAGCTGCTGTTGCCTTCTTCTGAGCAGCCGCCGCTGCTGCCTTTGCCTCCGCTGCTGCCTTTGCCTTCGCCTGCTGCTCTGCCTTCTTCGCTGCAACCTTGGCTGCCTCCGCTGCTGCTTTCTTGCTCGCTGCAGCCTTCTTTGTGGCTGCCTCCTTCGCCGCCGCCTGCTGCCTCGCCACCTCCTCCCGCTTTCTGGCCGCCTTCTTGGCCTCCGCCGCTGCACCCGTTTTCGGGACAGCATCCGCTGGCCCCCCATACACCGGCTTCAGCTCACCAGCCATAAAGTCTTCTTCTTTCTTCCAGTGGTGATTGAAGCTGGCGACCTGCTCAAAAGTGCCCGCCTTGTGCGCCTCCTGAAAGCACTTGCAGGCTTCCAGCAGAAGATCAGCAGCCTCCTTCCTTGCCTCCTCCTCGATCATAATTTGCAACCTTTTTCCGCCTTTAGCCGTGAGGCTACTCACTCGGAACAGCACCAAACGACGCTTTCCTGACTCCGCCCCCTCCAGACTCCACGGCCCATACACCCAGCAACCCACCCCGTTCTGCGGTTTCCCAGGTTTCACCGCGGGGCCCGCAATCCAGCACTTGCTCGGGTGCTTCTCGTGCGTCAACACCCTCCCAAACGCCATATCCCCCCGAAGACTATTCCGCAGGCTCACCTTCTCGTGGAGGGTCCAGGCGATCGTGGGAGAATTACAATTTATCGCCACGCAGTAGTTCATCTCCTCATACAAAGCTCTAAAATAATATTTTATCATCGGCGGATTAGGCAGCAGCTGTCGTGAGTCCAAGGCCTGTATCCGCGAGAGCGGACCGGACAAGGCCTGTACCGGAAACGTCACGTTCTCCGGCGGGTTCGCTCCCACCAAGTCGATGTAAAAGTGTACGGACCAGCGCGGCCACCCCGTGTGCTTGAACTCCGCCCCGCAATGCACCAACCTCCCATGAAACACCACCACACTCCTCGCATTCAAGAAGAGTGTTACCCCCGCCAACCCCCTGCCCTCATGGGATTCCCCCACCTTCACCTTGTGCGACCCAGGGTACACCACAAACTGATACTCCTCCGTGTACACCGTGAGCACTCCGTACTCCCCCTCGTCGTAGTGCCTCCCTTGCCGCTCCGCTCCGCAGTGCGTCATAAGGCATGTCCGTGCCATCATTCCAGAGCGCATTTCTAAGTCCCTGCTATCCACCTCCCCCAGCTTTCCCAGCACATCCCCCCCCAACGCCTCCAACCGATTCATCAACCCTGTCTTCTCCTCCACGTCGACAATGAACCGGTGATCGTCCGGTGTCGAGTGAACCTTCACCCCTTTCTCCTTGCACTCCATGAAGTTCTGCCGCACTTTTTTCGTCTGGTACCCTTTGTGAAACTCCTCGTGCAGGCTGTCCAGGTCCGCTTCATCTTGCATATAAGCGACGAAATAGCCGGCTCTTTCCAGCTGCGCTTGCCAATCAGGAGGGTACAGCAAGGAAGGCTGTACCCTCGAAGCAGGATCCTCCTCCCCAGGCTCCTCTGCAGGTCCTACCTTCATCGCCTCCCCTGCTGGCACCTGTGCAGCCTCCCCTCCTGCTGCCGCGATCGCCTCCCCTGCTGCCTGCTGTGCTGGCACCTGTGCAGCCTCCCCTCCTGCTGCCGCGATCGCCTCCCCTGCTGCCTGCACAGGTGCTGGCTCCTGTGCAGCCTCCCCTCCTGCTGCCGCGATCGCCTCCCCTGCTGCCTGCACAGGTGCTGGCACCTGTGCAGCCTCCCCTCCTGCTGCCGCGATCGCCTCCCCTGCTGCCTGCACAGGTGCTGGCTCCTGTGCAGCCTCCCCTCCTGCTGCCGCGATCGCCTCCCCTGCTGCCTGCACAGGTGCTGGCTCCTGTGCAGCCTCCCCTCCTGCTGCCGCGATCGCCTC
>LGRX02015462.1:0-20605 GCA_001247695.2 Cymbomonas tetramitiformis | reverse complement strand
CAGTCATGTCCTGGCTGTTTTTGGTGCGCCAGCAGAGTGCTTGGTGGATGGAGGCAAGGAGTTCGAAGGCGAGTTCAAGCAGCTGTGCAGAGACTGCCTGATCGACCGACGAGTCACCTCACCAGACTCACCAGAAGGCAATGGGCTGACCGAGCGAGTGGTACGCACTATGAAGTTTTGCTTTAAGAAGCAGGGAACATATCAAACTTTTATGTCGTACGGCCAACACTCAAAATTTCCATCGGCCAAGTTTCGGCCATCTCGGCCAAAATCTAAAATTGCCCGCCGCAGGCGCAAAATTTTAATTTTAAGTATGACAATATCATAAAAATCGCACAATTTTGGGGAAATTTTCAAAATTTTACATAGTTCGTCTCGGCCAACAAGCAAAAGCACCCTCGGCCAAACCTCGGCCACAGCCTTCATCGTACGGCCACAGACCGGCTATAGGAGGTTGATATGTTCCCTGTTAAGAAGCTTGCCTTGGAGAAGGGTCTCGATTATGAGTGGGATGAGCAGCTCTGGCCACTAGTGCTGAGCTATAATGCAGCACGCCAGGAGTCCACGGGGGTTGCGCCGTTCACCATGTTGTTCGCTCAAGAGGCAGTAGTGCCGCCTGATTTGAAACGGGCACCCAGCATGGATTTTGGTACTGAGGTCGAAGATGAGAAGGATGCCAGAGTCAAGGACCTCCACCAGAGAGCACAGGTGGTGAGGCGACTGATGGTACACGCTGGTTACAGCCTGGAGGTCGCACAGCATCGTGATACACTACATTATGAAGGGAGAAGGGGTGGGGGCTATGAGCCTAGTCCACACCAGTTTAAGGTGGGCGATTTCGTCTACATCAGGCAGAAGCCTCGCAGCGGCATGGAAGTCGCGACCAAATCTGCCATTCTGAAGCTGGTCAAGATACAGCGAGATGGTGTGGTGGTGCTTGAGGACGCCACCAAGTTAAGAGAGAAGAGCACCGTGCAGAGCATCGCGCCATGTCACCTACAGGTGAAGGACCAGTATGACTGCAGTGCAGCCGTTCCCAGCAAGCACCTAGCATGTGAAGCGTGCAGGAAGACTGATGGGGAAGCAGAGATGTTGTTGTGCGACGCATGCAACAGGGGGTACCACTTGTGGTGTCTGACCCCAGCACTGGATGGAGTACCAGAAGGCGAGTGGCTATGTCCCAGGTGCTCAGGCACGGGGATGCAAGCTGCCAACGCTGAGGTTCAGACCCAGAAAGACGAGAGCGCTGGTGTCCTAGAGGACAGACTGGGCATGAAGGAGCAGCAATTGAATGAGAAGCCGTCTGCGGAGATGCGCCTGTTGCCAGCAGACGTGGGTCCCCGTCGCGTGGTGAAGGGAGACAAACTTCAGCCATGGCACGCCATCTCATCAAGGGAGATGCTGTTGAAAGAGAAGGACATGTTCTTGGGCATGCCAGATCAGATTGATTGGGGAAGACAGGACAAGCTCTCTGAGGCTGTGCAGATCTTCATGCCAGGGCACTGGAATGAGGGGCATCGCACGGTGCTGAGCAAGAAATATCGGGAGCAGAAGGCCATGGCAAGGCAGCTGAGGGATGCACCTCTTGTGCCTGCGTTGGCTGAAGAAGAAGTTGAAAGACGAGGGGAATTGAGACACATGACTAAGGCTCAGGTGAGAGAAGCTAGCGCACTGCAGTGGGGGCTTGAACTGGTCATCACAGTGCCCTCTGAGGTGAGGCGTTTGGCGACAGAGGTGGACTGGAAGTCCGTCGATGGCGTGTGGGACCCATGGGCAGGCACTGGGGTCATCAGTGAGGTGATGGTGGAGCAATGGCCGCAGTTGAGATTTATGAATAATGACTGGAACTCTCAGTTGGGTTGGTCTGAGGCGCATGACGCACTTCAGCCAGGTAATTATCGCATATGGAAGGAGAAGTATGGTGTCTGTGACGCAGTGGTGACTTCACCTTGGTTTGCAGCGCTGGATATCGCGTTTCCATTGGCAGTAATGGCCAGTCGTGTGGTGGCATGTGTCCACGTTCCATCTTATTACTTGACAGACATGACCGAGAGCAGGGCTGCGTACTTCAGACGATTGAGTCAGACGGGACGCTTGCATGTGATTGGGCATCTGGAACATGGACCTATTGGCCGCAGGTGTATGTGGGTCTTGGTGTTCAAGAATCCGCTGGTCAGAGCCAGGATGTTACAGGGTGGAGAAGGTGAAGGCATTGGTATGTTCACTTTCAGTTTGGGCAAGTTCATGGCAGATGGTGATACGACCCAGTATGCTGAACAAGCCCATATTTGAGTCTGTGCTACTGCACGCAGCAGCTACAGATGGGGGATGTTGGAAATCTGGGCTTGCATGTAAGAGTTCAGCGTTCGATCTCAGGATATCAGAATTTTAAAAATTTTGTAGCTCTACGATCTTGTGCTGTGTTGAGAATTGCTCGAACAGTTACCGGCACCAGTGAATATTAATGACGAACTTATGACCAGCCGCGAGTGTTAAGTTTGCTCGATTCCGAGAATATTCGTACCATCATATGCACGCGTTTGCGACAGCTGTAACAAACGCCGGCTTCTCATGGTACCGCGCCGGGTTTGTTCAGCTGGTGACACGCATGACAGTGGTGACAGCATAACAGGCTTTGCGAAGATGACCATCTGCGAGATGCAGACTTGCCAACGAAGATATGGTCACTATCGAATGACCAGGGAATGATAAGATGAAGATGGCAGTGACTCCTTTGCCGCTGACGTGTCAGTCAGAATGCGGTAAACGGTAACATTGTTGGAGCTGGCATGGAATAATGACTTTCCATTGGCCAGATGAAGATTTAAGGGCTAGAACCCGTTACAGTTTTGGGAAATGTGACAGAGCATTGAGATATAAGTAGACTCTGACCGGAGGTCAGGCTAGTGGACTCATTATTGTTTTGCTTCGCAAGTACTAGGTGGCTGTTCGCGTGCCAGTGCTAGAGTGCTAAGACAGTTCTGCTCACAGCTTTTGTACACAATAATTCGTATTTTGTGGTTATAATATCAATTTTGACGGATATATTTTACTGCTGTTTTCATACTTTTTCAGGTTGGAAATCTGGGCTTGCATGTAAGAGTTCAGCGTTCGATCTCAGGATATCAGAATTTTAAAAATTTTGTAGCTCTACGATCTTGTGCTGTGTTGAGAATTGCTCGAACAATTACCGGCACCAGTGAATATTAATGACGAACTTATGACCAGTCGCGAGTGTTAAGTTTGCTCGATTCCGAGAATGTTCGTACCATCATATGCACGCGTTTGCGACATGGAGATCGCATATGTGCGATCGACATCGCCTAGTACTTACTTAATCAGCAGCAAGCAGCAGCAAAGCTCGAATTCCAACGGGCGACGCAGTCGAATGCTCGATCTCACGATCGCCAGACGCCAACGATGACAGTGCCACTGCAATCGCGTACATTTATCGCGACGCACCCACGCGTTATGGCATGGCATGCTGGGAAGCAAAAGCAAAGCACTGTCGCGCACATGATCCTGCGGTCAGATGATGTAATGGCGATATCCATGTTAACATCGCATCTATGAATGTCTATACGCTGTACCCTACACGTAATTTACGCGTAATTTACGTTTTTGGACCCTTCTGAGATTTACCCGTATAGCGTATTACACAGTGGGAATTCCACCACTACAACTAACACTCGGAAAATCGAAAATACGAACCGGAACATCCATCGAGAGGACGAGAGCGGCTAGCTTATAGCTTCTACAACATAGTCAGGTCACATTCTAAGGCATAGTTGATCCTCTTTGTGGAGTTTTTGGTCCTCTCGTTATCAGGAGACTCTGGAATTACTGTAAACAATAATCCGCTCGTTACCCTGCAGCTGCAATGGACCAGGCGGTTAAGCAGTGTAGGTGTGTAACCGTCAGGAGTGCTTTGTGGTTATGCATTCATATAATAGCCTTTAATAGTTTAATTTACACATAAGATAGAAAGAATGAAAGATACATACATACAGGCTTTGGCCTATGGCAGTGAATGTTTGATGCGGTGATGCAGGCAGTGATGCAGTGAATGTTTGATAGTCTGAAGGCGCTGACTGAATCTTGAAGCATGTCGGTATCTTCCCACTCATCACTATAACTATCAGCAGCCACCATACTTCCCCGAGCAGCCGCTGCCATGCTTGCAGCCGGAGAGCCGTCCACGGAACTGTCTTTGTTCTCTAGGGTTTCAAACTAGAGTATTGGTCCAAGAGCAATCCGGGATTTTGGCAATTGGGGATTCAGGCAAAACCGTCGATTTCGAGTAAATCGGCGGTTTTACGTGCCGTGCCGTAAAATCGGCCTATTTGAGACCCCACGTAATTTACGGGTAATTTACGTCCCAGACCCCTCTCGAGATTTACGCGTCTTACGTATAGACAAGCATAGCATCGCATGGTAATTAATCGCGTTGTCCAAAAATATCGACGCCTAGTGGAGATCGCATATTTGTGATCGATAGCGCCTAGACCTCTGACCTTTATCGTATTGTTGGCATGAAGTAAATTACCTTACTTACTACCTTTATAATCTTCACCCAAACCAAATTACCTCACCTACCTCTGATCTTTATCGTCTTGGCATGAAGTGAATTACCTTACTTACCTTAGTCAATCAGCAGCAGCAGCAAAGCTCGAATCCCAACGGGCGATACAGTCGAATGTTCCATCTCACGATCGCCAGACGCCAACGATGACAGTGCCACTGCAGTCGCGTACATTTATCGCGACGCCACCCACGCGTTATGGCATGGCATGCTGGGAAGCAAAAAGCAAAGCACTGTGTCGCGCACATGATCCTACGGTCAGAAAGTGTAATGGCGAAAATGATTTAAACATCGCATGGCCGACGCGATGTTCGGAAATCAGATAGATTCGCTTTTACATTGCATAGCAGACGCGAGGATCGAGAAATGTTAGATCATTAATGGAATGGCAGACTCGATGTTCATGTTCGGATCTCTCGAGTGCGCCACGTCGGCAAGATAAATAATCCCATCGACCGTCAGATGCGCCTAGTGGAGATCTTAATTTAAGATCGACCGGGCCTAGTACCTTAGTCAATCAGCAGCAGCAGCAGCAGCAGCAGCAGCAGCAAAGCTCGAATCCCAACGGGCGATACAGTCGAATGTTCCATCTCACGATCGCCAGACGCTAACGATGACAGTGCCACAACAGTCGCGTGTATGTACCACGACGCCACCCACGCGTTATGGCATGGCATGCTGGGAAGCAAAAAGCAAAGCACTGTCGCGCACATGATCCTGCGGTCATATGATGTAATGGCGATATCCATGTTAACATCGCATGGTAATTACGTAATCGTGCTGTCCAAAAAGATCGACGCCTAGTGGAGATCGCATATTTGTGATCGACAGCGCCTAGTACTTACCTTAGTCAATCAGCAGCAGCAGCAGCAGCAAAGCTCGAATCCCAACGGGCGACGCAGTCGAATTTTCGATCTCACGATCGCCAGACGCTAACGATGACAGTGCCACAACAGTCGCGTGTATGTACCACGACGCCACCCACGCGTTATGGCATGGCATGCTGGGAAGCAAAAAGCAAAGCACTGTCGCGCACATGATCCTGCGGTCATATGATGTAATGGCGATATCCATGTTAACATCGCATGGTAATTAATCGTGCTGTCCAAAAAGATCGACGCCTAGTGGAGATCGCATATTTGTGATCGACAGCGCCTAGTATCCCATCGCATGCTTGGTATCAGGTATGTCTATCGATAGTCTATCGTACTTGTATCGTACTTGTTGAGGTATGTCGAATATCCCAAACCACGATATCGAGTTTGACATGCTCCGCGGACATCGAATTTCGACCCCAAAAGTTTTTTGGTAACTAAAAATGATCTTCCAAATGCATTTCTAACTCGAAAAAGATGGAGCCAATTTTGGAAGCCCCGTTTTCAAGACTCCAAACACACCATATTTAAGGCAATCCACGAAATGCCCAATATGGACACTTTGGCGCCAATCACGTCCGGGTCCATATTTTTTCGACCAAGTTTGATCTCCCACGTACATTTCCATCAAAGGCCTTGCGGAATCCGCTCGAAAAACAATGTCCCACGTCGGATGGGACCCGCCAGACGCGACCTGCCGGCGACCGCGAAATGCCCAAAATGGACACTTTGGCGCCAATCACGTCCGGGTCCATATTTTTTCGACCAAGTTTGATCTCCCACGTACGTTTCCATCAAAGGCCTTGCGGAATCCGCTCGAAAAAAATGTCCCACGTCGGATGGGACCCCCCAGACGCGACCTGCCGGCGACCGCGAAATGCCCAAAATGGACACTTTGGCGCCAATCACGTCCGGGTCCATATTTTTTCGACCAAGTTTGATCTCCCACGTGACCACTTCCGCGACTCAGATGGGATGGATTGACTGTTTTTTGTACTCACCCATATGGTGCGCGATTCCTATAGTTTAGCATTTTTGAGAACCAATTTTCATGTTGAGAATCCGATATTTGATGTCCACATATGTCAGTTGCATGTTACCACAACCCTAATTTGGGTTTAAAGGTCCCAAAATGGACTCAAATTGCAGTTTTAGCCACATTTTAGCAACTTTCACCTTGATTGCGCCCATATGGGGCGCGATTCCTACGGTCTAGCATTTTTGAGAACCAATTTTGATGTTAAGAATCCGATATTTGATGTCCACATATGTCAGTTGCATGTTACCACAGCCCTAATTTGGGGTTTAAGGTCCCAAAATGGACTCAAATTGCAGTTTTAGCCACATTTTAGCAACTTTCACCTTGATTGCGCCCATATGGGGCGCGATTCCTACGGTCTAGCATTTTTGAGAACCAATCTTGATGTTGAGAATCCGATATTTGATGTCCACATATGTCAGTTGCATGTTACCACAACCCTAATTTGGGTTTAAAGGTCCCAAAATGGACTCAAATTGCAGTTTTAGCCACATTTTAGCAACTTTCACCTTGATTGCGCCCATATGGGGCGCGATTCCTACGGTCTAGCATTTTTGAGAACCAAATTTTCATGTTGAGAATTCGATATTTGATGTCCGCACATGTCAGTTGCATGGTACAATAACCCGAATTTGGGGTTTAAGGTCCCAAAATGGACTCAAATTGCAGTTTTAGCCACATTTTAGCAACTTTCACCTTGATAGCGCTCATATGGGGCGCGATTCCTACGGTATAGCATTTTGAATAACCAATTTATATGTTGAGAATCCGATATTCGATGTCCGCATATGTCAGTTGCATGGTACAATAACCCGAATTTGGGGTTTAAGGTCCCAAAATGGACTCAAATTGCAGTTTTAGCCACATTTTAGCAACTTTCACCTTGATAGCGCTCATATGGGGCGCGATTCCTACGGTCTAGCATTTTTGAGAACTAACTTTCATGTTGGTGGTGACAACTCCGAGATGGAGGATGGTGGAGATGAGACGACATGGGTTGTGTATGCTCTATACGCATGTCGCCCTCGCGGCGGCCTCGTGTTGGCATCGGATGCGGATCGGTGTCATTCCACCGGAAATTTTGTTCACTGCATGCATTGCCTGTTAATTTTGCATCGGCTGCGTCGACATGAGCATAACCGCGTTGCTCTCCCCGCAGCGGAGGTCCGAGGTGCTACAAGCGGGCATCACGCAGCTTTCGCCGTTGCAATAAGTGAACGTGCAATGGGCCCTTTATTATGAGTGTGATAAACACCTCAGAGGATAGGGAATTGATGTTATTTGTGGTTATGATTCATGCATGTTAAAATCTTCCCATATTCACACGATCGCGTAGACGCGTACGTAATCGGATCAGACAGGATGAAGCGGATGGCCACTCGTTTATTATTTGTGCAGCGGTGATTATAAAAATATTCATCTCATCAAGCGATCAGAGGAATTCGTCACAATCTATCCATCAATGAAGATATCAAACTATGTTGAAATGCTTACTACTCATCATAGCATTATGTATGGCAGGATGCCATGACGTGAGTTATTGGATCGCCCATCTCACATCCATGGGTTTATAACATAAAACACATTTTATGTTCTCGCTCCTCGCCAGCATAACAACATACTCGACCTCTGTGTGTTCACATTGAGTGTGTCTATGTCAATGTTACTTGTTGCCACTTTTGCTCTACTCTCGATGACATGGTCTACAAGTGCATAATATATACTCGTGCCGCGGATCAAACTTTCCTCTTGTTGCCTCGGCCACGAGCAACAACTTGCGGTGTGGCCGCAGATGATGTAGTTTCTCCTGGCCCTTTGCCTCGCCCACGAGCAACAGGTGGCTGTGCAGCCGCAGATGATGCAACTCTCCCTCGCCCCTTGCCTCGGCCACGAGCAGCAACTTGCGGCACCGCCGTTGATGACGATGCAGCTTCGCCTCGGCCCTTGCCTCGTCCACGAGCTACAAGTGGTTGTGCAGCCGCAGATGATGCAACTCCCCCTCGCCCCTTGCCTCGGCCACGAGCAGCAACTTGCGGCACCGCCGTTGATGACGATGCAGCTTCGAAAAATATACGAAAAATATGAATGAGCAAAATAATCTTGATTATTATTGTTGTGAACATAACTTCATCATTATTATGCAACTTTCCCCCGGATCATTTCATACACACACACACACACACATATATGTATATACATATATATACATATTATATCACTCTAAAAACACCATATATATATATATATATATGGCCCTGGAAGACTAATGAAACTCCATAATGAAAATTATTTTTTCCAAAAGTGTGCCGTGTGCGTGTGTGTGTGTGTGTGACCTTGCTCATGCATTTGTATCGTGGATGGATACATATTGTTATATATGTGTGTATGTGTGGTGCGGCCTGTGTGGTTTTAGCATGTTTCATATATTACGCATGCTCGGATTTGCTATGCGTGCATGTATAGGCTGTGGCATAATTGTCATTGTGAACATCACTGCATCATTATTAGGCAACTTGCCCCCGGAGAATTTTCCATCCATATTTGTTGGCAATGTGATTCTAGACTTCATCAAAACCCAGCAAAATAATTAAGTAATCAACCTTGTTTTGTTTTTGTGCATTGTGTGTGTGTGTGTGTGCGCGCGCGTGCGCACGCGCGTGTGAACATGCTTGTGCGGCATGTGTATGAATGGATGCATATTACTGTGTGGGGGGGTGTGGCTTTGTGTGCAGGCTGTGTGGCTTTAGCAACTTGTCTAAATTAGGCATGCTCGGATTTGCTATGTACATTTGTATAGTAGTAGGTTGCATAAACTAAATTGTGTATGCTTGGATTTGCTATGTATACTATCTTGTATATAAGTTGTATATACAAGTAGTATACATAGCAAATCCAACCACACTTCTATTTTAGAAAAGTTGCTAAAGCCACACAACATAATACAGCCTATACAAGATAGTATACAGAGAAAATCCAAGCATGCTTAATTTAGAAAAAAAATGCTATATCACCCATGCAGCCTATACAAGTATACATAGTAAATCCAGGCCTACATAATTTAGAAAATTTGCTACTAAAGACACAACATATTACATTATATGCAAGATAGTATACCTAGTAAATCCAAGTATAAGTATACACATTGTGATATATCACAGCCTATACAAGTATACATACTCAATCCAAGCATACATAATTTAGAAAAGTTGCTACATCGCAGTCTACACAAGTATACAACATAGCAAGTACACGCATACTTAATTTAGAAATTATGCTAAAGCCACACAGCCCGCAACACATAACAATATTCATTCATCCATACACACACACACACATATTTAAGTATTTTGCAATCTGCAACTACACGCATACACTTACACACAATGCGTGGTGGTAAGCCAGAGTGAATACTAATGTGTACACTTACACACATGAGCACACATGAGCACACACATTATCACGAGCTTACCTTGAGGTTTGCTTCCGCTGAAATCTCCACCTTGACGATAGTACCAAGTCCGATGCCCCCAAACATCCAGCATCGGAGCATATTTGATTCTGGCCCACCCTCTCGCTGCTTGACATTGTATTTCGATTGAAGATGAATGCTATCAAGCTGTGTATTTTCGGGCAATTTGTGTATGTGGAATCCGCTGAATGTCGTCGATCTCAGCAGGCGTTAACAACTGCTTGCATAATGCATCGATGTCTATCTTCGTGGTGCCATCCATTATGTCAGCTACCATTTGCAGTCCTGTCATCTGCACTGCATGCTTCTCTTCTAGCAGCACGGTGCATGCAGCATCAAGTTCTGTTCAAAAAGAAACCACGGAATATATCATCTTATTAGCACGTATAACCATCGATGCATGGTGGTAAGTCAGCATCAAAGTTAATAACACATATGTGTGCGTGCATGTAATGAGCGTGGACCTACCTCGGATACGATGTTTGTCAGCGTGCGACACGGAGTGCATTGCGTTGATCGCCTCACATTGTTTATGAGATATATACTCCCCAACTTCTTTGTAACTAGATAATGGTGTCGCAGTGTCATGTGGAGATGTCACCTCCACATTTACATCTGATGCAACTACCTTCAGCAGTGGTCGTTTGCGCGGTGTGGTAGTCGTCACTTCGAAAGTAGCACGAGCTGAACTTCGAAGCTCCCTTTCATGCAACACCTCTGCAGCCGTGTCGATGGCAGTCGTGGCAATGTTATTGGCGGTATGCTCTTGGGCTGCAACATATCCGATCACCGGCACCGCGTCATGTCGCCGCATACAACTGACACAATGCGCAATCTCTGCATGGTGCGCATATGATTGTGCATAGGTACACGGACGACGCGCGTATTATTACCATTATTATAGAGCGCATACGTTGCCATTATGTCCACAATTAACATCTGCCGTACTAATATGATAATTCACAATAAGCGTGTGCATGCGTACCATCATCGGCTGTGCAACTTTCCGATCTTGAACGGCCTCTCCTTGTTAACCACTTCGCGGGGAGTTGATTAGTTGCAGCGTCATCGCCGTCTGTCTCAACTATCAATTGTCGCTCTACATTGATGATAAAATTACTGTCCGAAGCCGAGAAAGCAGATACGCCATTCTTTCTACGATCCCGCAACGTCGGCGCATCAGTTTGTATTATTGAAGTCGGAGCTCCGCGTGGATGTCGCCAGTCGTGATCAAAAGGAGGTTGCTGGGGCAACAAGTGCGCGTTGCTGCAACCTGCCTGCTTAGAGACACAGCGCGAACACTTATCGTTGGCCGCAAAGTTTAGGATAGAACACGCCTTTCTATTGCTCGCCATATCAGTTGCGAATAGGTTCGGCTACACGACAACAACTATGCGGCAAAATCGCGCATACCGCCATTTGCGTATTCGCCATTGACGCTCGGCTTTGACACGCTCATGCGCGAAAATTCTCGAGAGACTGCCTCTAAAAAGATTGCAGAAGCTTACGAAGTAATGCCGTGCATGGCGCTCGCGAATTCAAGCAACCGGCTTAACAGTGGCTTCACAGTGGCTATCGGATTCAACGTAAGCTTCTGTAAGCCAAGCACTCAGGAATTTATAAATTCGCGCCAATTCGGCGTTTCGGGCACCGTGTAATTATTGGTTCGAACATACCCCCCCCTTCGCACCCGACCATCGTCCCAATTCGGCGTGTGGGGACCAGTACAACATCCATCCCATCTGAGTCGCGGAAGTGGTCACGTACGTTTCCATCAAAGGCCTTGCGGAATCCGCTCGAAAAACAATGTCCCACGTCGGATGGGACCCGCCAGACGCGACCTGCCGGCGACCGCGAAATGCCCAAAATGGACACTTTGGCGCCAATCACGTCCGGGTCCATATTTTTTCGACCAAGTTTGATCTCCCACGTACATTTCCATCAAAGGCCTTGCGGAATCCGCTCGAAAAACAATGTCCCACGTCGGATGGGACCCGCCAGACGCGACCTGCCGGCGACCGCGAAATGCCCAAAATGGACACTTTGGCGCCAATCACGTCCGGGTCCATATTTTTTCGACCAAGTTTGATCTCCCACGTACGTTTCCATCAAAGGCCTTGCGGAATCCGCTCGAAAAACAATGTCCCACGTCGGATGGGACCCGCCAAACGCGACCTGCCGGCGACCGCGAAATGCCCAAAATGGACACTTTGGCGCCAATCACGTCCGGGTCCATATTTTTGCACACACACACCCATGGTACAATTGTGTTAGCTTGCGTTGCGTTTTGGAATAACTTATCTATAGGGGTCCAACATCGATCTGCAAAAAAGCGTTTGCCTAAAAGTTCTATGCAGCTGCAAGTTCAAATTGGGATAAGAAAAAGCGGGTAACGAGCAGGACTTACTTCATTCTTACCGGCTGCGGGATGTTGGGAAGGCTGTAAACCCTCATCCCCCACTGGCGCAAGTATCGGGGCCTCGTTGGTCTCAGAAGGCGGGGCATCGGGAACAACAGCTGCGGGGGGGTTCTGGCGACACTTGGCGCAAATCACTTTGGAGTCGGGTTTCACGCAAGCCCATTGCAGTTGCGCGTACGTGCACTTTCGAAATGCAGTTTTGGTTTCCCTGGAACCACAGGTTCGGCAGAATCTGGGCATAGTGAGTGCGATTAAACTCTTCAACGGTGGGACGTGTTGCCATGCAGACTTCGGAACTGGTTAACGGAATGAACGAGGAGTAAGACCGGCTTTCACAAATTGAGAGGCTATCACAGTTGAAGAGAGGCGGCGGCGGCTTCACGGGTTCACCTGTAGCTTGCCGAATTCGCGCCTCAAAACATCAACGTAGCTCGTGGAAATTCCGAGGAAATTGTTTTCCCCGAGAACAGGAGCTCAATTAACAAAGAGACTAGAGAGTGTTCGGGTCGGTGTGTCGGATGAGAAACGTCTCGCGTCGGTCCTCCCCGCGATGACCCAACCAAGTCCCGGACGCATCGAGATTCTGAATCCAGAATTACGCTGGTGGTTTGGGACATTCGGAGGTATGTGTCTCAATCATCCGCGAACAACCGATAAAACTCGAAAAGTCCACTTCCCACTTGACGCGAAAAGTCGGGCGGGCGGGGGGGGAACTCCAACTTCCAACTTGAACTCAGCTGGAATTCCTGAACTGACGAGAGCTCCTATCTGTTGGTTGATCTCTCTGCTCTCGTCTGACCACACTCGCCTCCAAACTTGCCAATCCTTATCAACATAACTGAGCGGCATTCCACATGTTTTGATTGAAAAAGCACGGGATTTCTCAAGTGACGACTGTGCTTGACCAGCAACACCGCTGTTTTTAGATGGTCTGGAAGCAAGATCGGTACGCACAAACAACGAGGCGATCAGTATACGGCCCTCGAACATGACAACTTCCAGAACGGCTTCCATAGTTCCTGTGCTATAGCTGAAATCTGCGTCCAAAGACGACATGCTGGTTCCAAAATCACAGTTCCTCTTCTTTTTCGTGTGCGTGCTTTCGACCGTCTCCAATATTCAGGTCGCTCTCGGTGCTCCCTTTGGACAATATTTACTTTTGAGCGCAGTACGAACTATCATATCAGTACGAACCTTCATATCAGTACGAACTATCATATCAGTACGAACTATCATATCAGTACGAACTATCATATCAGTATTGCTCCTGCGTGTCCAGAAGTGTGCGTGCACCCAGCAAAAACAGTGACCGGGAAGTCGTCGTCAGAAATGTATGGTGATGACCCCCACAGGTTCTTGCGGGAAGGAGAGCTAGAGCGGTCGCGTTGGCGGGTCAAGCTGCAAATGGCGCTTCCCCTCCAATATCTACCCCTCCTGCATTTTGGCCCCCTTTGGCCTTTGTGCCAGATTCTCAACTGGAAGCTAAACAGCTCCTTGCAACTAAGGTAAATTGCCCAGGCTGGATACGGGCATCGGGTATTATTCAGTTTGCTCAGTCACACGCGCGCGCGCGTGCATACACACGCACATGTATGTATGTAGGTGTGTGCGTCCGTAACCCAGAGACCAACAGTTGTTTGGCGACGATCGGTCACATTGTATCATCTTTCCATGCTGCTTTGCATTTGGGTTGGGAATATGTATGCGTTTGTGATATCTTGTCACGGCCCCGCCCTGCTCTTGTTTTGCTTCTCACATCCACTGGGATGATGGTGGGCTGGCTTTTGTTGGCCGATCTTATGCCGTTCAGTATGTAGGTGTGTGCGTGTATGATTGTGCATATTTATGTATCGCAAATACCTTTGCCGTTTGTACTTCAATTGTAAGTTCGCCTTGCATAAAAGATGTTAGAAAACACTGAAAAGCCACTGAGTAATTCGAGGGTATTCTACATAGGGATTCTGAGAGAAATAATAATACCCGAATAATACTACCCGAAGTGCGTTGTGTCGACGCTGTGAGCGCTTATCTGGAAGTTTATCTTGGATGTTAGGACGTTTTTCTCAGGTTTCAATATCCAGGAAAATCGGTCGCGATCTCCTTTGTGAACCGCGCGACTATCAAGAGATCGTCTGGTGTTGTATTGTACCTGTTGCCGTAAAATACCGGAATGACAACCGTTCAATACTGTGTGCAGGGGGCAACCTTCCATAAGGTCACTCCATTTGAAATCTTGTGATTTTGTACGTGGAAAAGAATAGACATTCAGGAAGACGCGAGAACAACTAGAGTCCAGCCTTAAAACACTGCTTTCAATAAGTTCGCATGCACACTTGTAACCGAAATCACGTATTGCGCGTGTACGTGTGTGCGTGTTGTGCCGTGCTCGCTGAGACAACTTCCGCCGAATCGGGTGTGTGGCATCGCAGCTCGAACCAGAGACCGTGAACGTCGTGTACCAGGTGCTCTCCGAGCATTTCGGTGGCCACCTCGCCGAGAAAGAGGCTCAGCTCGATGAAGCAAAGCGCCAAGCGTTCAATGAAAGCTCATTTTTAAACGAACAGCTCGATGAAGCAAAGCGCCAAGCGTTCAATGAAAGCTCATTTTTAAACGAACAGCTTCAGGCAGTATCCGCGCAGCTTGCTGAAAAGGTGCACTCCCCTGAAGTAGCACCCTAAAGAGTGCGCGAATCCGCTTTCAGTGGCCCTTTCGACAACTCTGCCAGGCGACTCTACTGTAGTCCGGCAAGCAGCCAGCGAACGCGATCGCTCGAAGTGGTGTTGCCAAGGTGTCTCAGACGACGGGCGCAGCGCAGCACAGCGCAGAGAGTGGGAGATGAACCTCTCGACCGCGCAGCGTGTGTTTGACTCTAGTTTCGAGTTGGTGCGCACTTCTTCCAGGAGGCGGCACTCGAGGAGATGCGCAAAGTTCTGCCGCCACCTGTGCCGAGTAAGGTAAAACCTATGTATGACTCGCTTCACGTCGCGTTGTACTGTTGTTCGCGGGAACGGACGGCTGAAGTTGGACTCTGCATTCCGCCTCCGCATGCTTTTAAAGAGGCACTGAGTGGCTCAGCCTGGAGACCTGGGGATTCAGGTTCCCGCAGAGGCGCTGTCCTACTTGACCTCTCTCGGCCTCGTGAACGCGGACGGAACCTTAGCACTGCCCCACAACGACGACCCGAAGCCCCAAGAGCAGGGTGTGATCTCTATCTCCCTGCTTCTGCTCTGGCTTGAACAGTTCATCCGCGTCGTTCTATCGGCGCGATGCCGCGACGTCGCTGTGGGTCTCCTCGCAGCACACTGCTAAGGCACCTGCAAAAGAGAGCAGCTCACAGTCTGAGTCAGCTGTCTTCATGCGTTTTTCGTGACAACTTCGATACGAATCGAAACAGCTCTCTGACGTGTTTGGTAGTTGACAGGCGGATTTGTAGAGCAGGCCGGCGAAATCCTCAACGGAGTCGTGCAGCAACTAACTGGCACTCCCGCTGACCAGCCGGCAACCGACAGTGCAGGCCCCAGTACCCCTGTCGAACAGCCGGCAACCGTCAGTGCAGGGGCCAGTATCCCTGTCGAACAGCCGGCAGCCGTCAATGCAGTGGCCAGTATCCCTGTCGAACAGCCGGCAACTGTCAGTGCAGGGGCCAGTCCCCCTGTCGAACAGCCGGCAACCGTCAGTGCAGGGGCCAGTCCCCCTGTCGGACAGCCGGCAACCGTCAGTGCAGGGGGCAGTCCCCCTGTCGGACAGCCGGCAACCGTCAGTGCAGGGGCCAGTCCCCCCGTGGGTGAGGCATCCGAAGCCAACAGGACTTTCACGGAGCATCTGAGCACCATGGATCAGGTGTTGGCCGCTGAGAAGGCCGAATCGGAAGCAACAGAAATAACTTCGCACTCGGAACCCTCCTCAGTCGAGCAGTCGGATGAGTCCAGTAATTCTGAAGAGGGGGTCGACGCGGGGGCTCCGCCTGCCGCAGACGGCGCCCCCGCAGCGGCCTCCGCGGAAGCCATCGGTGGCAACATTCTGTTTGCGGCTTTCCTTATCGTTACGTTCGGGGTACCGTGTGGCTTGTACTTCTCGAGTACACAACTGCAACGACAACATAGGTGACTGATCCCGCTTTATGGATGACTGCAACAACTCTTTGCCCTGATCCCATTCTGTGTCCACATCTTTGGCCAGGTGTGTCCCCGTGTCTATTTCTGTATTCCTGTCCGTCTCAACGACTACCTCTGTATCCGTGTTTGAGTCCTTTTCTGCTTCCGTGTTTGCGTTCTATCTTTGTATCGGTGTTTGCACACTATCCCTGGGTCTTGCTGGGTAACACCCTTTGCCCAACAGGTTCTTGCCCAAGTCCGTGCATTGTCTATGCGCCTGTGCCAGCGTTTAGGCTTGTGCCTGTCGGTGTATCCATGTCACGTCTATCATGGTGCCTGTTTCTGTGTTGTGCCCATGTCAGTGTCAGTGTCCCTAGCCGCGGCTGTGCCGGTCTCTATGTGTATTTCTGTGCCTGTATCTGTTTCTGCGTCAACGGCAGGCCAATCTCTGTGTCTGCATCTGTGCCTGTCTTGGGGCTCTGTGTCATGTGTGCGTCGCTCAGTGCCTGTGTCTTTGGGTTTCCGCATCCTTATCCATGCCTGTCTCCATGTTCACATCCGTCTCTGTCTGTGTGCCCAAGTGGTGTCTGTGGCGTCCATCGTGTATGGAAAGGCTCAGAGTTGCATGCAACAAACAGTTTGAATCTTGCATCAAAGCATCACCCGAGTCCTTTAAAAGTGGACTTACAGAGAAATTTCTAGTTGCGTCACGCCGTTGATGGCATCTGGGAACTGTCCGCACTCTTGCAAGAAGCGCGTTGGAAACTGGGAGCCATGAAATGCGGTGCCTTGGACTGTGCTTTTCCCACAGCTTTGACATGTGTTGTGCTGGCTTGGTGCTTGCATCTCCTCGAGCTTGCAGCAGGCCAAAAGAGGAAAGCCCAACGAAGGTGTCCATCAGAGTGGACGGCAGCACCAGCGAGATCCAAGTGGAAGGCACCTCACCTGCTGAGGTGCGTATCATTGCTCTCTTTCTATTCTCTCTCTCTCCCTGTTAGATGCATTCATTTGTTGGATGTTGGAAGGTAGGGTACGGCAGCATATGAAGAAGTAACGCCTGCCATGCCATATTTCAAGACAACAAATATCACTTACTTGATCCTGCTGAATGTGTGTTAGTTTATCTTGCGCTGTGGACTTGCATTTCCTTGCGCATAGAGAATGTTATCACAAATTTCAACTTATCTTTGCACCTTTTCTTGTTGTCTGCCTGGTGCAGGCACTCAATAGCTTGCAAGAACAAGGGATAGTGTCCCCTTTTCGGAAATCCATAAAATCCCCAATCAAGCCACAAGAACCTGAAGAAGATCCCCCCATGTCTAAAAAGAAGGAATACTCACTTCTGAACTCGTTTATTCCCGGGGTTGCGAAATCGGGCAAAGGTTGTTGACACAAATTTTGATTCCGTAAACATGTAATCATCCCAAATTGAATGCATGGACACTTGCATCAGCATCAGTTTCATCACGATTGTGACATGTGTTTTCTTATAGTATATCTATTGCCAAGTACAAATATATTTCCGATACAGAATTGCGTCGGAACCCATTTCTCGGTAAATTTGATAGTGGTAACTCTTCGTAACGTATTTGATGGTGATGCTTGACTCGTTCCAACTGTGACCGTAAGACATACCATTTTCTATACCCTGATTGCATTTGACATCAGCAGATTTTCCGAATTCAAATGCATTGTGCATATTGTATTGCAATTAAGTTGGGCTTACTGCTCGCGCATGCAAGCTACATGCCCCGTATTCACTTCTGCAAGGTATATCAGCAGTGATATGGGATACGCCAATCATATTCTTGAACAGTGGGTTTCGATTCTCAATTTTGGATTCCAAACTTCTCCATGAAACAGATGCTTGAGATCGTCAGATCAATTGGACACTTCTATCGACCGCAAGATTAAGTTCGCACGATAACATTCAAATTCCGACACTATATATAGATTATATACCAGTGCTATCTTAATCTGACCGTTTATATATTGTGGTTTTGGCATCTAAACGGTCAAAATTAGGTGATTCGCAACAGGAAAAAATCTGCTCGATTATATAGCTCCAAAATCGACTCGAATTAGCTAATGTCGGCTGAACGGCTCTAGGCCGATAGCCATACATATGAGTTGTCTATTCTAGGTTACATATTCATGGCCATGTCGGCATTTTAAAATCAAATCGGTGTGGACACAATCTACTTGCCCAATATATCCCAACAAATAGCATTCCAAATTTAAAGGATCCAGAATTACACAAAATACCGGGCACCATCAGCAGAATTATGTTGACATTGCGCTGGAATACTGTTTGACATCCAAATCTATCCATGGCTGCCACAACAGGGACACAATCTTCAACACTCTTCAAAAAGGATACAAACCACGTTCCCCTACGCCACCTCTGCAGGTTGAAACTTAGAAATACCATCCTCGTCGGGAACGCAAATGGGCATATTCTTCCTGTTTCTCATGATAGTATCCAAGCAGCGCTTGAGGAATTGATCATACCTGTTGAAGGTGTCCACCCCCACACACCACGGCAACAGGCTTATTCACCGGCATCAGGTACTCACATTCTCAGAGATATGCTGCGTCCATATGTGGTCATACCTGCGCAGTCTAACAAAATGGATGGCCCCATATGGTGCTTGTGCACTGACTGCGCCCAAAGTACTACTGACGCAATTGATCATACCCACTACTGTATCAATTTAGATATCCATTTGACTATACCACAGTGTACATGCTGTTGCGAGGCTACACAAGTATCACTAATAAACTCACGACAACAGCCGTTTGTAAGCTGAGCCTAGCATCACTAGTGAAATTACTACAACAATCATGGCGTCAGTAAGCCATGCCTAGAATAAACGGTGACTATGCCGCATGAAGTGAATATGGCACATGCAACAGCCATACTAATCATGGTGGACTACAAACCTCACATTGCCCATGAAGATGTCAAGATGACTGTGGCTCTACAAGGGTGCGCCTATTATCACCCGCGTAGACATAATTCAGTGGTGAAAGGCAGGCCATATATACAGCAGTAGTGAGGCAGCCATTTATGGCCGGAGTGTTAAGTTAGGGTTGGAACACACTCGTCCTCCTCCGCAGTAACTGTGTAGAGGTCGCAGAGAGTGAAGATGGCATTGAAAAACAGCGGGTAGTTCATTCCCTGCGCCGTACACGCAACACAAACTAACAGCATGAGGGACACAAACAAAAGGCAGTCCTACCATCACCCCAATATACTGCACCCCCCAGTCTGAAACAAACTGCCAGACACCGCAACACTTCTGAAGTAGCAGTGCTGCACCCCCCAGTCTGAAATAAACTGCCAGACGCATCCGCAATACGCTCGAAAAGGCAGTAATGCACCCCCCAGTCTGACAAAGTGCCAGACACATCTGCAGTATCCCAATAGAGGGAGTGCAGACAGGTGCCGCCGTGACCCTGTGCACATCGACGGATGAAATTTACCCAACCTGGCGGACCTTTTGTCCATTGCTTTTGTGCATCGCACGGGCTGAATTGCAAGCATCGATCGGGGGAGCGCCATATGAGAGACCGGTGGGAAAGGAAGGATGAGTGCGGGAAGAGCAGGAGGGAGCCAGGGAGGGCCGCCACACACGATACCCAATTACACATGATCCCCGGCGTGGGTATATAGTGCAGCCGGTCTTCTGGAGCTACGGTGTGCCAAAGGAGTCGGTCCAAGGATAAGCAGACACATGCCAGAAGTGTGTGCCGAATCCTTTGATCCCTGGTGAGGGCACATGATGCAGCCGATCCTTTATGGTTATGTGAGGCCAAAGGGGTCGGTCCAAGGATAAGCCACACACACAAAGCTTGGTGGTGGAGATATGGCTCCCGCAGCTCGGGGGGCAGGGATGAGCCGGCTTCAGGCACAAACCAGGAGTGCGCTGGCGTTGCGGATGCAGATGGGCTCAGGTGGCTCAGTGAGGCTTAGGGGGTCCCATTCTTCACGAGTGAGCTCCGGAGATTCCGGATAAGTGTCCCGAAGTGTTTGCTGTATCCTTTGATCCCTGGCGTGGGTACATAGTGCAGCCGGTCTTCTGCGGCTACGGGATGCCAAAGGAGTTGGTACAGGGATAAGCACA
>LGRX02015461.1:0-11917 GCA_001247695.2 Cymbomonas tetramitiformis | reverse complement strand
TTAGCATGCGCGGAACATGCATGCGCAGCATGCGACGAACTAGTCGTTTATACAATGCTGGTCGTTCAACCTACGTCTCGGGTTCACAACCCAATGGCGGTACCATCTAAGATGATGGGAGACGTAGGTACTTAAGTGAGGAAGCGTTGTGCTTCAGCAGCTCTTCTCACAGAATCTGCACTCACAAATCCGCTCATCCGTGCACTCGCATTGCTGTCCAACTTTGCAGTGTTTCTTTGTATATTGATAATATAATCACGGCGCTTGTATCTACAGCCCGTATCAGTGGTATTCTGATCGTCCAAGCACGATACGAGAACTCTAGTGTGAGCGCAGCGTAGATATCAAAAATTTTGTATATGCAGGTTGAGGAGCGCGAATAATAATTGGCGTCACATCCGCTCGAATATTGATATACTGCATATGCTGATCGCGGCATAAGCGAAAATAGTGCGCGAGGAGACATCGTCAGAATCACAATTGTTCACATATACACCGTCAGAGATAACAGCGCGCGAAGGTGTGCAAATGGCACATATGCGCGCAGCAATAATGATGAACTCGCATACATGATTCGCAGGTTTACATATGTTCGTAGAAGCGACGCGAAAGCGCAATCATCAGCGGAATAATTATCCGCGCAGAATGTCATCGGCGCTGTATGCATACATGTGATGCGCGATGGATTAATTCTCATTTGGCAGTATACGCGATGATCGCATGTTTTCGCAGAAATGGATCGCAGCTTTCAACATGCATGTCAGCGTTACACTGTTCGCAATCATCAGCGCGATGCACTGTTCGCAATCATCAGCGCGATGCACTGTTCGCAATCATCAGCGCGATGCACTGTTCGCAATCATCAGCGCGATGCACTGTTTGCAATCATCAGCACGTCGCACCGTTCGCAATCATCAGCGTGCCCTAATGTATAAGTTACTTGCAGCACGATATGAATGATTTCAATTGATGACGATGACAATGTCAAGATGATGCTATGATCGACTGTACGATATACACTCGTGTCAAAATACTCTGCAAAACAACTGTATACTCGCAGGCATATTTTGAATGGATGCATGATGAACATCTGATTATTATACTACAGCATTTCACACCATATATTGATGACTGCAGAAATATTCAAATTGTCAGCATTTCATGCTCATCTGCAATATAGTGTGCAAGAGATGTTTATCTGAACTCACAGTACATGTGGCACACACTAACATGCAGCATCTGAGTATATGCACGTTCTATACTGAGTGACTGCAATATTGTAAGTAGTGCATGCATCATGTTAGCAGATATTATGTATAAACCAGTTTGATCACGGTAGCAACTGGAATATATGGCATCATATCACAATGCATCAGACATGCACAAAAACATCCTGCTGTGCATGTTAACTATATTTGAACCCATATGGTGTAAGGTGCCTATTCAGTGGTTGGTAACACAATAATTAGCTCGTTATGTCCCGGTGGAGTCGAGATACTCTCCGGACCACATATCGTTCTATTGTGGATCACTGAAAGGAATATTCACCGGAATCATGTGTGAAATATACCCAAGCAACTCATCACTGCCGATGAGATATGCAGGATTACAGTCACTAACCGAGTTGATATATATCATGTTAGATACATGCTGTTAGTGGTATACAGATCATCTTATGTGATAGATCAACTTGGTATAGTGTAATGAATCAGCAATTACCTATATACAAGTGTGTGTAGTAGCATAAATCTCACACACACACATAGTGTACTAAATCAGAAAGTACCGTACATAAGTCATTGCATACACAAGTCACTGCAACTTATGTATTGATGTAATACTGATATCACTAAGTATAATGACATTGCACTGATTCACAAGTGTAATAATCAAATCACTGACACTACTATGTAAGTTGACAACACACTGACTCGAAAGTGTAGTGTTCAAATATCATATTAACACATGATACATAGTACCATCCAGCTAACACATGTGCGAGCTGGATGTCAAGCGATGGTGATAGTATGGTAAACAGGATAAGACACCATGCTGAAGGGCTGGATGGAGTTATCTCCAGACCCGAAGGCTAAATACTGCACCCAAAAACAGCTGGTAACTGTTGGGTGCAGTCCATGCGTCTCATCTCACATATCATCGCTGGAGCAACTACAAAAACTACTCTGCATATTGACAATTGAATCAGACTTGATCAGATCAATATTGCATGTAACTCTCAGATCAGCTTACATGATATCTGACATAGTTATAAAGGACAAAACACACACATAAATATGCTGTGTGAGGTTGCTGTGATTGTATCCAGCAAAAGTCCAGATTTGTTCTAGATAAGATATATCACTTTGATAAATCTTAAGAGCACAGACCTATGCTCAGAACAAATCATAGGTTGATATATATCACTAAAGTGGGTGTTTCCACTTAAGTTGATAAATCCATATATAATCAGGAAGGTACATTTGCTGTACATGGGTTTGAGTCAGTAAAACCCAGAATGCTATCAACCATGAATGTTGATATAAAGCACAACTCACTTATTTGCTATGAAATTTGTCATATGCAAAGGTGAAGTCATTACAGCGATTCTGTACTTTATATTCCACACACACACCGAGATATGATATATATATTACCCGAAACATGGCTGAAAAAGGCTGTAAAATCGGTGAAAAACGTTGGCGATAAATTTCAAAACTGAAATTTCGACCTTATTTTATTTCAAATTATGATTTTATACCTATTGAGGTATGTGCAAATCATAATGACCATGGTCATATCTCGTGTAACACCCTAGATATTAGGTGTTGAATATATAGGGATGTACATTTTGGCTGTAACGAAATGCGTGAAAAAGTTCCACGTTTGATTCCAAAATGAAAAATTCGGGTCGATTTTTTTTGCTGATCTAATTATTCAGCTATTGATAAATAATCGCTGAGCACACAAGCATGTGTAACACCCTATAACAACCCTAAAATTAAATATGTGTGACAGGGGGTGTAACACACCTCCTGAAAACCACTTAACGTTCATGTAGGTACTAAATGCAGTTTTGCTTAAAAATCTTTGCAAAAACATTATACTGCATATGTTTTACCTATATTGGGGTTACTGATACCATGTAACACCCTAATCACACTATTGGGTGTTTGGGCCACTGTAACGTGATATGCCCTAAACTGCCACTGTAATTCGATAAAACTTCGTGTTTGGCGTTGATATATCATGCTGTTTCATCACAGACATGATTATATGATGGGCAACAACCCAAGAACTGTGACAGATGCTTCCTTAAAGGATGCATGCTGATTATGAGGTATTGGCAATTGACAACTGCCACTGTATCACACACTTCCTTGAGGGGGGAAGAAGGTGGATATATATATATACTTACCTCATTATTATGTACTAATGTACTATATGTATGTAAACATACTGATATACCATATATAACATATAAATCACACACACTCAGTTAGGCAATTAGCTGAAGGTATTTTTGTGTGGTGTTTTGTTTTTAGATGGTTACTATCGAAGAGGAAGAGCATGAGGTTCCAGATATCAACCCAGATCATTCGACTTGGTTTTTCGACATTCTTGGTTCCTATGATGCATACAGTCGGTTTAAGGTTCCGAAGTGGATCGCTGGTTATGCAGATACACTAACCAGATATGACCACATTGGCTATTATGACAACGTCAGTCGCATGAAACCAGATATGAGTCGGTACAAGGATCCTGCTAATGAGCCACATGCACCAGAAGCAGAATATTCAGAAGACAATCCTCCTTTGGTCTTTTTAGATCCAGATGCAGATTCAGTACCAGCACCATTGCCACCATTAGCACCACCTAGTTTGGTCCCCAAGGTGAAAATGACACCACCAAGGGAATTCAAAACAGGACAGGACGCAGAGGTCTGGTTGGATACCGTGGACAGATATTTCCAGTTCACCTATCCAGGTGTCATTGATAAGGACTTGATTACAGTATTTTTGACTCTTATACAGAACAATGACAGACACTATTTTCAGGTTCAGGCACAACAGCCACATTCCACCTATGAAATGATCAGACAGACTTTTCTCAGACAATTTGGTAATCCTCATAAGAGATCGGTAGCCAAGAAACATCTTATGGCACTGACTCAAGGAACCCAAACCTTTGCAGATTATTTGCGCACATTCACATCACTGGCTTCTCTGGCAGCAGTTGATTTGAATGATGTGCTGATAAAGGACAGATTCGTCTCCTGTATGGATCCAGATCTCAGAAGACAGTTTCAGCTCAGATATCTGACAGAAGAGCAGAGGAACAATCTGTCGTGGCCAGAAACCACACAGATATTGCTTGATCTGAACTACGTCATTCATTCCAAGCAATCGGAAACCCTGCACTATCGGGGTCAGAAGGAACAGTCATCTGGAGGTCCAGTCAGAAAGGAACAGAACAGAGGACGTGGCCAAAAGCCATATGACAGATCCAACAGAAATAGGAGTTGGAATCAGAATGGCAGCCAGAATTTTCCACAGAATCGGACAAAGGGAAAAGGTCGAAAAGGCAAGGGAAAAGGTGGAAAAGGAAAAGGAAAAGGAGCAGCACCAAATCCTCCTCAGCCTTGCCAACGATGTGGTCGTACCAATCACGCCACAAAGGATTGTTTCTCCACCAGAACCCCAGATGGAAAGGAGATCAAGGGAAAGCCACCAGCTCCAAATCCAAATCCCTATTTTCAGAATCGGAGGCAGCAACAACAGCAGCAGAATCAGGGTGCCAAGGATGGGTCTGGCAAACTTATCAACACGATCAACACCTTGGTCAATTCCTTGAAGAATCAGCAGAGCCTCAATACTGCAGTTTCAACTCCAGCTCCATCTCCAGCTCCAGCTTCAGCTCCATCTCCTCAGGGAAACTCTCAGGGTACTGCACAGGTACCACTGTTCAGAGCACCCCAGAGGGGATAGATCAGCCTGCAGACGCCACTGAAGCAAGTGGCCAGGTTGAGAGTATCTCAGAAGAAGTCCTATCCAATCTGACATTGCAGTTCCAGCAAACAAATAATCCCTCAGAGCACATCGCACAGATGCAGTCTCAGACAGCACAGCTGAAATCACAGAAGAAGCTGTTGTTGTACAAGGGGAAAGTATTTGGACAGAATACTCACATTTTGGTAGGTTCAGGAGCCACATCATCTTTTATCGACAGACAATTTGCTTCTCAGCTTGGTATATCACCATCAGACTCGTCGTCATTCTCAGTGGGGTTGGCTGGAGGAAGCCAATTACCCTGTACATCCTATCTTCCCAATGCTACATTCACGCTGGGCAAGTATAAGGATTCAGTAGACCTCTATGTTATTGATATGAGGCCCTTCACAGTCATCCTGGGACAGGATTGGTTGGAGAGAAGGAACCCACACATAGACTTTCAGTCGAAGAACATGACGATCACCAAGACACACTCATCATGTTCCGGTGTTCGTACAGTTCTATCCAGAGTTGAGCAGACTGCAGACTCAGACTCAGATGGCCTTCCTGAAATGGAATTGGTCAGTGCCACCACTATGAGGAAACATCTCCGTCGCATTCGATCCAGTGGTTCGGCTGAAGAAGCCGTTGCATATATCTTTTTCCTCTCCGAGGTCGATGGTGAACTGGTCTTCACAGCATCAAACTCAGACACCACAATGGAAGACCCAGAGGTCACAGCAGCACGTGACCAAGTGAGAGAAGACTTTTCAGACATTTTCCAGGAGGATCTTCCAGCTGGTCATAGGCCAGAACGGTTTGAAGGTGGGTATCATCGAATCAACATTGAACCTGGGCATAAACCACCATCTCAGCCAGTTCGCACAATCCCTGTTCCCATGATGGAGGAGCTCAAACGGCAAATCATCAAGTATGTCGAGTTGGGCATCCTTCGTCCTTCTTCATCGCCATATGGGTGTCCAATCATTTTCGCTCCTAAGCCAGGGGGAAAATGGAGGATGTGTTGTGATTATCGTGCCCTGAATAACATTACCATAAAGGACACTTATCCACTGCCACCACATGACACCCTACTTGAGCAATTGAGAGGAGCACACTGGTTCAGCAGATTTGATTTCAACCAGTTCTTCCACCAGATTCCCATCCATCCAGACGACATTCATAAAACTGCTATTCGTACCAGATACGGGTCTTATGAATGGACAGTTATGCCTTTCGGATTGACCAATGCTCCTGCAACAGCACTTCGTGTAGGGAACCGAGCATTCTTCGACTTCATCGATCAGTTTCTTGTCATATTCATGGACGACACTATCGTATACAGTCCAGATTTTGACAGCCACGTGACACATGTTCGACAGTTTCTTCAGCGTTGCAGAGATCATCAGTTCTTCATCAGGCCTTCAAAGTGGAGTTGTTCGTCAGATCTATAGACTTCATCGGACATCACATCTCTGAAGCAGGTCTATCCATCATCGAAGACAGAATCCGAGCAGTCATGGCAATTCAGCCTCCAGTGTCTTATGGTCCCACCGTTGGAAAGCAGCCTCTACGCCGTATGGCTAAAGATGGCAAGTCATCCCTTCGGTCATTCTTGGGCATGGTCGGTCAATTTAGGAGATTCATACCAAAATTCTCCAAAGTTGCCGAGCCGCTCAATCGTCTCCTTAAAGATAATGCAGAGTTTGTCTGGGAAACAGAGCAGCAGCAGGCATTTGACAATCTCAAAAGTGCCATCTGTAACGCTCCAGTATTGCAGCTCCCAGATCAGAAACTGCAATCTATTATGGAGGTCGATGGATCAGGCACACACGTTGGTCAAGTAATACTTCAGGATCAAGGAAAGGGTTTGAAGCCATTTGGCTATCACAGCGTCACTCTATCCGATACACAGAGCCGTTGGCCTATTCCTGAGATCGAGTTATTTGCCATTGTGGAGGGCTTCCGGTTCTTTCGCCATATCTTGTTGGGAGCTCCTGAGACCATAGTACGCTCAGATCATCAGCCTCTGGTTTATTTCCAGACTAAATCCACACTGAGCCCCAAACAGGCACGGTGGTTGGATGAGCTCTCCGAGTACAACTTCCATATTGAGCATATCGCTGGCGAAAAGAACAAGGTTGCAGATGCGCTCACTCGCATTTCTACACTCCTAGAACTCCTTGATTGTCTGAAACATAGAGGCATCATCGAGGTTCCAGTCATCGACATTCCGTCTGCAGATTCTTCATTCATTGCTCTTATATCCTTTTCATCAGCTCACCAGCTTCACGACATCATTATATCTGAATATGATCGTGACACATTTGCACAGACTATCTTGGCTAAGCTGACATCATCGACTTCATCTCAGTCAGTCAGCAGCTACAGCTTCGAGCTTGTTCAGGGACTGATCTATCGTAAGACCATATATGGCAGACAGCTGTACATACCACCAACAGCTAAAGTTCCCACAGATGACGGTGAGATCACACAGCTCCGCCACATTCTCCTTCACGAGTGCCACTCAGCCACTATTTCTGGTCATGTAGGCAAAAATCGCATGCTTCATCTTCTGCGTAGCCGGTATTATTGGCCAGGAATGACAACGGCAGCTATCAACTACATTCGGGAGTGCCCCGTTTGTCAGCGCCAGAAAACGAGGCGACACAAGCCTTATGGTCAGGCACATATACGATATTCCGTGCCTAAGACAAAATGGCTAGATGTATCTCTTGATTGGATCACTGACTTGCCTATCACCACTAATGGGCACGACAGTATATTTGTGGTAATGTGCCAATTCTCTCATCGCTGTCATCTCATCCCCTTCAGCATGACCTGGACAGCTCAACATACTGCTTCTATCTATATGCAGCATATCTTCAAGCTCCATGGTCTTCCGAGGAACATCATCTCAGATCGAGACCCCAGATTCACCTCTACATTCTGGCAGACACTGTGGAAGTCTACTGGTACGAGATTGTCCATGACATCTTCACACCATCCACAGTCGAATGCTGCCAATGAGAGGAGCCATGCCTTCATTGAGGACATCCTCAGGTAATTTTCAAATTGTTGATTCATGATTCGATTTCACCATCCTCTTGTTTATGAACTGATTAGATGGTATTTTTTCTTCCTCAGGTGTTGTTGCAATGATACTTCAGCCAATTCGTGGGAGAACAAGTTGCCTCTGGTGGAGTTTGCAATTAACAACACAGTTTCTGCATCTACTGGTTATTCACCATTTTATCTCGACTCGATGGCGCAGCCACTTTCGCCTCACGATCTGGTAATCACTATTCCGCCAGAAGCTCCGGTGCCAATACAAAGAGCTATTCGAGATCATTTTGACCAGTATTCGGCTGCTCACGCCAACGCGGTAGACAACATTTCCCGTGCAGCAGAAATTAGCCAAGCCAGATTCAATAAGACTCACATGCCTAAGCAGTTTGCAGTTGGGCAGAAAGTTCTTTTACGGACCGAGTTTATTCAATGGACTGGTTTGACAGAGGCAGGCAGACACTTTAAGCAGCCATATATTGGGCCATTCACCATTTCCAAAGTGCTTAGCCATGGACGTGCATACGAGCTAGATTTCGGAGATCTTGATATCCGTATCCATCCGGTACAGCCTGTTTCCAGATTAGAGCTGTACAATGACTCGATTCAAGCACCTTTGCCTCTGCCACAGATGATCACCGAAGAAGGGCAACCACTATTTGAGATATCACATATACTCTCAGATAAGCTCACTAGAGGTGTCAAATACTACTTAGTACGATATGCAGGCTACGGCCCTGAGCATGGCACCTGGGTCAAAGCCACAGAGCTGACCAATGCAGCAGATATAATAGCTGCCTATGAAGGCTAAACATTTACTAAGCCGTATGCCCTTACTTCTTGTAATATATACTAATACATGTCGATCATCTATATAAACCTTGCTCTTAATGTTGTATCATTATGTTGCATAGAAGCAGGAAATTGATCCTTCCTTGCTAAAGGTGTAGTGAGCCTTGTTCAAAATCATACCCTTGCACAGATACGCATACATGCGAGATATCATATCTGTGGATAATAAAAACTGCTAATGCTACCTTTTCCAGCCGTGGTTTGTCATCGGACTTTTGGCCAGTCATCCGAGCTACCGGAGACATCGACTGAGGTAGACGGAGTTGTGATCCTCTGTTATGCTTGACAAACATAACTAAAGAAATTTCACATTAGTACGTGGCGAATCCACTCTCACTCATCGCGATAGATGTTCGTCAAAGCGCGCGTACCGGACCAAATATTAAGGAGATGAGCAGACCGGGTGAAGGATTATAAGTCCAATCCCGTTAAGCAAGGCCACTCCGTTTGCATTAAAACAAGCCCCCGGTGAAATAACTCCGGAAACAAACACGGGCTCCCCGTTGCCGCCTGTGAACCTCCATAGTAGCTTCAGGAGGGGAGGAAGGGTTGGGTGCACTATATATAACTGTGGAAACATGTGCCCTTGGGCTTTCGTCGATCAGTTGTATATATAAGGCCGAGAATCGTTCGTTAAAACGTCGATCATCGTTCGCAAATTCGACGACGGCAAGCGCAAAAATCCGTAACGTAAACCTCGGATACCTTCAAACGTCACTCTGAAATACGATACGATTTGCAGAAAGGTGGGCTACATCCTAAGAACTGTAAGGTGAGGGACTAAAGTGGACTCAGTTCCCCCCAATAACCTAAAAACACCATGAGGGACGCCTCAAATCGGTGTAAGAAGACTGGTACCAGCAAGAAGCAACAACAACAAAGACATTATCGACATATACAAAGGTATGCCCATTGTGAGGTCACAACTCTTTTAAGAGGGGAGATCTGTCAGGGTCATTACCGATGACATATGTGTCATATGTTTCATACGTGTCATACCTGTCAGACATGTCATACCATGTCATGTCATGTCATGTCATGTCGTGTCATATATTAATATGACAGTCAACAGTACGATCGATCACGACTGTACACGTCGAGTCGCGTCATACATCATTATGACAGTAGTCATTACAGTCGACGATGACTGTACAGGTCGCCAGATGATACGTCACATCATCTGTAATTATTCAAGGAAATACTTGAATGATCTTGTCATTGAGAGTTCGTACTCCGAACTCGAAGATGACAAAGCAAAGATACATCTTGTCGATTCTTCAAGAACCATCTTCGCTTTAGCATGCGCGGAACATGCATGCGCAGCCTGAACGAACTAGTCGTTTATACAATGCTGGTCGTTCAACCTACGTCTCGGGTTCACAACCCAATGGCGGTACCATCTAAGATGATGGGAGACGTAGGTACTTAAGTGAGGAAGCGTTGTGCTTCAGCAGCTCTTCTCACAAAATCTGCACTCACAAATCCGCTCATCCGTACACTCGCATTACTGTCCAACTTTGCAGTGTTTCTTTGTATATTGATAATATAATCACGGCGCTTGTATCTACAGCCCGTATCATACCATGTCATGTCATGTCATGTCGAGTCATGTCATATATTATAATGACAGACAGTCGTCAGTACGGTCGACTATGACTGTACATGTCATCGAGATGATAAATCACATCATCTGTCATTTATTCAAGGTGAGACTTGAATGACACATGTCATCGAGAGGCCGTATGTCGGACTCGAGAATGGCGAAGCAAGATGCTATCTTGAAGTACCGAATGGTTCGGAGAAGAATGCATCTTCGCTTCTAGCATGTTCTGAACAAGCATGCGTAGTATCATATGGCGAACGCATTATTCGTTCAGCCGATACTAGTCGTTCAACCAATGCCTTGGGTTCACAACCCAATAGCGGTACCATCTATGAGATGGGAGGCATTCGGTATAGATGAGCGTAGCGTTGTGCTACAGCAGTATCTTCGTCCGAAGTCTGCACTCATCACCCGCTCATAAGTTGCACGCGTGTTACAGTTCAATAACACCGCGCTATCTATCATATTATATTATATCTTAAGGCTCGCTTGTGCGTCCTTATTATCAGCAGGGCAGAAGTCCTCTCCGGAGGCCTTTCGGCCAGTTTTCGAGAAAACATTTGTTTTTTTCTTGTTTTGACATCTTTTTGCATACTTAAGGGTCAGAATTCTTTCGGCCAATCTTCGGCCAAACCCTCTTTTTAGGAGACTCTCTCGGCCAGGGGCCGGTCAATCGCGACAGGACTTCTCCCCTGCACCACCGGCTGGTAGAAGGTGGTGTCGAGCGCCTTGATGAACAGCGCCTTCACGTCCTCGTCCAGGAGTGTGGCCCGCGCCCTCGCTCGCAGCCTTCAGAGCGGCGTTGAAGTCACCGATCTTGTCATGCGGGTCCACGCCCGCAGAGATGCGGAGGCCCAACATGCCCGCTTGACCCTGAAAGGGGTCACCCGCTGGAATCATCCGGCGGGCGATTTCGAGAAGAACGCGCCTACCGTCAGCCGGGAAGCTGGTGTGGGACGAATCCATCGAGTCCGCCGCGGGCGACATGGGGTCGACCATCAGCTCGAGCGTGGAGTACAACAAATTGTTGGCCTCCACGCGGATGGCCAAGGTCGCGTCGTCGAGCACGAAAAGCGGAGCAAACCCAAGGTCTTCGGTCACGAAGGCCGTCTGCAGTGCAGAAACTGCGAGGAAGACAGATACGCTGTCCGGCTAAGCTTGCAAGGAGACAAACTGATAATCCCATAAACAGTGTCTGGCCGGAGCTTTATGCTCTCGGAAACCCAGACAGTAACAATGACTGTACTACTGTACTGTACTACTGTACAGTACAGTGCTAGGATGTCACGGACACGAAACGGAAGCAGGGTCAGGCTAGGGGCTAGTCAGAGCCCATAATAACTAAGCCTAAACCCGAAGTCCAGCACACCACCCGTGGGTGTGACTACCTAGCAAAGCAGGTACAAGA
>LGRX02015460.1:0-11866 GCA_001247695.2 Cymbomonas tetramitiformis | reverse complement strand
ACGAATGTATCCCGTAAGTTTCAGAGCATGCCTTCGAGTATGCTCGAAACGGTCGCATCTTGACAAGAGAATCCAAACCCATAACGCCTCTTGTCAAGATGCGACTGTTTGAAGTATGCTTGACGGTAGGCCCTGAAACTTCCAGGATATATTCATATTATTGTTATGAATACACGTATCTGCCCGGTTTCGTTATTTAGAGTGCATGATAACTCTAATTCTGCAAGGCAGTTTTGGGTTTGGGTTAATAAAAAAAGATGCCAAACAGCCGAGGGCTTCCCGTGCGTCCTAGCGCACGAAACTTGGCGCAAATACTGCCAAGAGATATTTATTTAAGTTCCTTGAAGCTCAAAGCTTCAAGTTACTTGTGCGCCCAACGCGCAATTTATTTCTAAGGCAGCTGTTTTGGGTTTGGGTTCGAACGTGACACCCAAACCCAAAGATGCCAAACAGCCGAGGGCTTCCCGTGCGTCCTAGAGCGCGAAACTTGGCACAAATACTGCCAAGATACATATCCTTAAGTTACCTGAAGCTCAAGGCTTCAAGTTACTTGTGCGCGAAACGCGCAATTTATTTCCAAGGCAGATGTTTTGGGTTTGGGTTTGGGTTCGAACCCAAACCCAAAGATGCCAAACAGCCGAGGGCTTCCCGTGCGTCATAGAGCACGAAACTTGGCACAAATACTGCCAAGATGCATATCCTTAAGTTACTTGAAGCTCAAAGCTTCAAGTTACTTGTACGCGAGACGCGCAATTTATTTCTAAGGCAGATGTTTTGGGTTTGGAACCAAGGTATGACCTGAAACTTACGGGATATACTCATACAGATTATTGATACGAATATATCTGACAAGTTTCTAGCGCTAGAACGCAGAACACCCCTCGCCTGTCGTGAATTGGTCGACCCTATCTTGAACCGCATCACTTAGCTTGCAGTCGCGACTGCAAACGAAGCTGATGCGGTTGCAGATGGGGTCGATCAAGAGCTCAAGAAAAAGGTATTCGCCTTGTGAGTAAATATATCTTAGTTACGAACGTTGGAAAAAAATGTACTTCATGTAATGTGATTAAAATCACAAGGGGCTGTGCCTGCAGTAGCGCAACAAAGTTGGGGCGGGCAAGCGATAACTCGCATTTCCATACTTAACAACTCATGAACGGCACTGTTGATTGTGACCGTTTAGCGTTTGCGACTGTCAACTGACCGGGAATGGGGAAAGCGACCGGGAATGGGAGATTTGGAAGCGTTGAATAAAGCGAAATAAAATGTAAAGTGAAATGGTGACGTCAGCAGTCAGTTTTAAATCTGAATCGTTATCTTTGCGATGCATGGACGGTAAACAAATGATTTGGAATTTAGTGTCATCGAGGCGTGCCACTTTCTAGCGACAGTTTTTACAGTGGGGTCAGAATCTAGTGAGACGGAACCATTCCCTTCATAGCCCAGAGTAACAGGAGAGTGACTGCGCAACCACCTTCCGCCAAGAATAACATCCACCTGTATGCCCAGTGGTAGGATTCGAAGGGCAAGGGCGTTCTCTGTATAGGTGCCCGTGGTGGTGTGCGTGTTAAACTTGGCGTACGCAGTGGCGCCAGTGATCTTTACAGATCCATCCGCCAAGGTGACTCGCATCTCGGAGCCAGCTCGTGTCGTGAGGCCACATCGCTTGGCGCTCTGCTCCGAGATGAAGTTGTCAGAGGCCCCCGAGTCGATCAGCACCTTGACCGTGTGCCCTCTGAGGGTTGCATAGAACACCAGCAGCAGCGGTCCTTCTTCGTCATGTGCCGCTGCGAGGGTGCCCTCAATGTCGGTCTTCCACTGAACTCCCCCATCCGTGCGTATGCTTTTGCACTTAAGGTTGGGGAGGAGGTTGTCCGAGGCCTCGCGGCATTCCTCCAACGTCTGCCTACACGCGGCGTAGAACTCCTCATCCAGCAAGTCAACATCTTCAGTCGGGTGGCTGACGAGGTTGTCCACACTCGCCGTCAACAGGGTACCCGCTGAGGTGCATTCGCTCGAGGTGGGGCTGACATGAGTGGTGTCGCTGGTGGTAGGGCTCACATGGGTGGTGCCGCTGGTGGTAGGGCTTACATGAGTAGTGCCGCTTACTGCGGGGCTCACGTGGGTAGTGCCGCTTGCTGTGGGGCTCACATGGGTAGTGGCACTGTTGGTGAGACTGCTATGGGTGAGGGGATCCTCGTCATGCTGAGGGCTGCTAGTGGGGAAGTTGTGGGCGAGTTGGTGGGAGCTCTGGTGATCAGTTCTCGCCTCGGGGGTCCCAGCTGCTGCCATCTGCTGGGTGTAGCAGAGCGAATCGACTGAGGGCTCCTCTTCCATCACCTCGGGGTCTTCAGCGATGGGGTGGCTGTCGAGACGGGGCGGCGCTTCATCTGCTTCGTGCGTTCTGACGGTGGTCATCTGTTGGGTGAAGCAAAGCGAGCTGGATGTAGAGGTTTCCTCTGCCACTACGCAGTCGGATGAACCTTCAAGGTTTCCTCCCGGGGTAGCCGGCGCGTTGTCATGGTGCGAAGATGTCGTCTCTGTCGTGGGCTCGACCAGCGGAGATGATGGAGGGGATGCTCCCAAGGGGCTGGGACCCAGCTTCCTCATCTTGTACTGGTGTACTGCGTGTAGACTGCACCAGGCGCCAGGTAGGCCCACGTCTCCCGCTGTCCCGGGTACTGTATCGTGCCCACTTCGGTGTCCAGGGTGCAGAGAGATGTCGAGGATCTCGCTGCTGCTCTTCGTGCGCCCTCCTTTTCCCACAGCCTGCTACCGGGGAAAGAGTCTGGGCTCGAAGTGGTGATCGCCTCCAGCTGCTCGGCGGGCGACAGCTCTCTCCAAGCCGCGTAGAGGTCGGAGGGGCTGGCGCTAGGGGGCTCGAGGACTTGCTGGTGGCCGTCGTGTGAGAGGAGGTGCCACAATGCTATGCGCTGATGGCCCTCCCTGCGATCTTGAGGCTCACGGGCAATGCGTACTCTCTCCGCCAGCTGGTTGGCGCGGTTCACGTGCTCCTTTGGCGATCGACTCCCAGAGCGTATGCGGCTACGGGTGCGCTCCCACATCTTATCCACCAGGTCTTTGGCAGCCTCCGGGGATTTGCGCAGAGCTCTGCGAACCTTTTGCATGGCGACCTCGAGGGGGAGGGAGTACAGATCTCTCTTCCAGTGCCACGCAGTCAGCCTCTTCCGCGGATCTGCAAGGTTGGACTGATAGTTGGATAATGGTAGGACAACACGCGGTTGGGGGCGAAGATCGCGGGGCTCTCCACGGTTGCTGCCCATAATGGGGGGTCTGTGCCGGGGAACTCGCCGCCCCCTCCGACCCTCGATCCTTGCCTGTGTGTAAGCAGGGCCGTCATCAAGGGGTAGTGACGGCTCGTCGAAAGAGGCGCTTTCTGCAAGGGGGTGGCTGGTCAGGTCATCCCTCGGCAGCGATGGGGCACCAGCTGAGCGGTAGGTGCGTCGCAAGCGGGTTCCAGAGGTGAAGGCCACGCTCTTGGGATGAGGTCGATGGCCCCAAGGATCTCTGCGTCCTCGTGCGCGTCGGGGTTCTACTGGCTCTGACCGCTTCTCCAGGGCGGAGAGGGTCTGATCATCAGGGTATGACCTCACTTCCCCGAAGGGCAGGGTCGGGGACTGGTCGCCGGCCAGTCATTCATCGTCCTCAACCGGGGGGAGGCCGTCACCCTCCACAAGCTCGATACCAGCGAGGGCCGCCAGGGTCTGGTAGCTCTGCTCGTCCTCACAGGTAGCAAGTGCCAAGACCTCCTCGGAGAACTCCTCTGGGACACCATCCACCGAGGAGATGTCCTCCTGCTGCTCGATGGCCCAGACGACGGCGGCTACGAACCCAGGAGAATTTGCCAATCGAGCAGGTGCATTGGCCCTCCACTCCTTGAGCTTGGTCTCATCCGTGCAGTTACGAACGATGTGCTCCGCGGAGCCGCAGGCGAAACACCGGCGGACCTTCGGAGCGTCAGGGCGGGAGAGACCAGGTGGTGGTGGCAATGGGGTAACTGCTGCGGCAGCGGTGGTGGTGGGCCCATTCTCCAGCATGGCGAGTGCTGGCCGGTTCGAGGAGGGGGTACGCCTGAAGAAGGGGGTGCGAGGTGATGGGTTGGCGAAAGAAACAGTGCGGGGAGGACGGTCTTGAGTGCGCCTCTGCGCCGCCTCCGTGTCAATGTCATTCTCCACCTCCTCAGCAACCTCCCGTATCTTCAGCAGGGCGTTGTGGGTGCCTGGGATATCGTCAGTGACAGCCTTCCTCTCCCACTCCTCTGGTTTGGAGACATCCAGGTGGATGGCTCTCAGGCGCCGCATCACCTTGGGTGCATACTTCAACCCCCGGCGGTACGTGGAGAGCATGGACAGGTTGGACATCTCCACGCAATTGGGGACTCTGCCAGCCAAGAAGTTGACGGAGGCCATGCGGGTCTCCAATCGCGAAAAATACTCCGCCGCGGTCTCGCTCGTCGCCTGCCTCAGTGCAATGGCCTCACCGTGTGCGTTCTCCAGGTAGGCCTGTGTTAGGGAGCACACCGCCAGATCGCTGAAGAACACGTCCAGCTCCACGTAGCGCCGGTGCCAGGCCTGGTCAGACCCGAAGGTCCCCGCCGCACGCTCCAAGAATTTCTTCTGCTGGTCCTGAAGAGTGTGCTCCTTAAAGCTCCAGAGGAGGCTCGACACGCTCGCCTGGTATGTTGATACAGACGGCGTACAGCTGGGAGTGGTCAGCGCCTCGATCACGATGGCCTCTTGGAATGTCTTCCGCACCATGTTGGAGTAGTGCTCCAACTGCGCCAGAAGGCCATCCTTGTCGGCCGATTTAGTGTCGGACGCGGAGCGAGGGAATCTGGTCACACCCTTGATCAGCTTCAGCACCATCTCCTTGGTTTTGTGCTCCAGGCGGACCTCGTCCGAGGATGCTCGCAGATTAGTGCCCTGCGGCAGTCGGATGATGCCTGGTACAAAGGGGGTGGCGCTGGGAGAGAGTACGGGGTTCGCAGCGGCGGCGGAGTGAACGGGGTTTGCGGCGACGGAGTGGGGGAAACGGGCTGAAGGTGGTGGTCCCGGGGCATGCGCGGGCGGGAGCGCAGGCGCGGGATTTGTGGGGACTGCAGTTGAGGTAGGCGGTAATGCAGGGGCTGATGGTGGAGCGGGGAGTGGAAGAGGTGTATGGAAGGGCATGGGAGTGGGTGGTTGTGCGGCCACCACGCTCATGCTTCGGTACCAATCGGAGTTGCTGACTTCAGACCACGCGGCGAGCCCGTCCTGGTCGAAGTTCTGCATCTCAGACTCCCGCGCAGTGGCAGGAATCCACTCCCACACTGGCTGCCCCATGCTCGTAGACCGCACATTGGCTGCGGCTGGGTCCCCCATAGCCATATCCATGACCTCGCGGTCGACCATGAGGACCCAGGTCTCCACACGAGGGTTGGTAAGTGGTAGAGGTGCATGATGTAGGCGGCCTCCCATGCGTGCATAGGCAGTCAGCGGCGCTCCCAGCAGATGCATGATCCTGAACAGGATGGAGTCGCCCTGCACCCCAGCCCTGCGGCGTTCATCCCATGGTAGGGAGACGGTTGCCGCGCCTCGCACCCCTGCTGACTGGTGTACCCACAATGACCCACCGTCATGGGTGACGAAAAGAGCCCGAACCTCTGGGTACTGAGGGTAGGAGGGCTCTGGTCCTTGAGCGGGGTCGTCAGGGGGGTCTTGAGGTGGATCACTAGGGGGGCCTGGAGGCGAGTCCCTTGAACTGGGGTCTCTGCGCTCCGAGTCAGGGTTGCCACCGCCGTGCACTACCGTCTCCACCGACTGCCGCCGGCGAGCCACCATCATGTTGAGGGGATTTGGCCGACCCTGAGTGGGAGGTTTGGCGGGAGCGGTTTCAGCGACAATCTGAGACACTGGGGGGGTTACGCTGTCAGCGGCGTCCGCCTCGAGTGGATGATCCGCCGTCAGGGCCCCCTGCGCGCTGCTCTGAGGGTCGCCTGATGGAGAGGTTCCTGCAGATGTCGTCGCGCCGGGCGGGGCGAGTCCTCTCGAGAGCACCGCGGAGATGTCCAGGGCCTGCACTGCCGCCAGGACTTCCCTGCGAATGTGCTCGCTCCGGCTGCTCGCGTCCGAGTCAGATCCGGACCTGTGGGCGGCCCTCCGCCTGCGCTCAGCCCGCGCCTGCGTGCTTCGGCTGCCTCTGGACCCCGTGCTGGTGCGGCTGACGTCCGTGCCGGAGTCGGGGTCGGAGTGATCAGGTGCATGGCTTAGACCTGGAAGGTGCCTACCATGCGTCGCAGGGCCCGAGGATACTCTTCGGGAACGCCGACGCCGGCGGGTCTCTGAGGCTGCTGCCACCGCGGGGAGGTGGCGCACCAAGAGCTGGGTCCCGCCCGGGACGCTCTGCTGAGCTCCGCTGTCAGGGGGTGCCTGCAGAGGGTCTGGCAGGGCTGCGGCGCTGATGTTGATGAAGTGTTGCAGCGATGAGAGATCCGCACCAGGGTCATGAGGCGCCGAGGTAGCTGGTATCAGCTGATGGGGCTGCTGTGGTTGTTGTTGCGGCTGCGGCTGCAGCTGCTGCTGCTGTAACTGCTGCTGCTGGAACTGTTGCTGCTGTAGCTGCTGCTGCACTGGCTCCAGCGGCTGTTGCTGCTGTGGCCACTGTTGCTGGTACGCCTGCCACTGCTGCTGCTGTTGCAGATGCTGTTGATATGGCGTGGGGTACGAACCCATGGGGTGATGGGTCCCCAATGTAAATGGTACTGGGGACACTCCCCCAGCAATGGGCGCTGTCTGGGGGAATACCCAGCTGGAGCCATTCCACACAGCTTGCGTAGGGGTGCCATCGGGTAGAGTATATGGGCGTGGTACAGCGGTATAGGGCATGGTGGTGCCCGGGAGAGGGAAGGGAAAAGTGGAAGCGAATGCGGTGGGGGATGGAAAGGTGAAGGGTGAAAATAATGGGGGGCGTAGCGACTCTGAATTGACTCCCATGTTGGAAAGCGGCTCTGAGGTGTGTTGCGACATGCTGACTGTAGAGCTGATTAAATCGAGAGCTGGGTGTGGCAAAAGCCACAGGTGAGCAGAGGATATAGTCTGCCCGCCTTTTATTTACTCTTCGATGTCGCTTTCTGGGGGCGAAGGAGGAGGACTAATGTCTGGCGATGGGGGAACGCCGTCGATTACAGCTATCGGAAATGCACCAGGAAGCGCGGGATAGATTGTTAAATCTTGGTCAGCCGGGTAAATGAAGAAGTAGTTCCCCTGGTGATGCCACTCGCGGTCGTAGTGTGCTGGTGGGATAGCCAGTGTGACTCTGTCCAGGCGTTCAGTCGCTGTCCTCCGCTTCGTCGTCAGAGGAAGAAGGGGAAGGAGGGCCGCTCTGCCAGAAAGCGCCTGCTGGCTGGTGGGTAGGTAGGATCTGGAGGAAATACCCACTTCAGAGGTCCCTGCTTCCACCACGCTCTTCTGTATTCTTGTGGAGGAACTGCCATACACCAGCGAACTCAAAATTTCGCCAGGGCTCCGCGACACGATTTTTGAGTGCCTAGGAGCGCGAGCAAGAGTCAAGCAACTGCGAAAGGAGGTGTGCCAGGTCCAATACAGGGGTCCAGTAAGGCTCCAGACGATATTTGTGCTCCGTAGGTCCCAAAATGCTCCAGTCAAGGTACTGCTGGAGGATACCAGAAGGTGCTAGAGAAACTGCCAGAAACGTCCAGAGGCTGCTGAAAGCGCTATTTGGAGGAGCTTTCCCCACTGCCGATGGCCGTGAGGGCGGTATCAGGGGTTTCTAGGCTGTTCTATGGGGTCTAAGGAAGGGGTTTTTGGTGGTGGGGGCTACTGGGAGAGGTTTTGGGGTAGGCTGGAAACTGGCTAAAACGGCTATTTTGGGCTGTTTTTGGCTGTTTTTCGCCTTTTTAAGGCTCTGGGAGGTGGGCTATGAGGTTTTTCTGGCTACTATAAACCGGGGAAACCCTTTAGGGTGCTCTCTGACGGTTGTTTGTAGCCTGGGGCAGACTTGGAACTTAAGATCGGAAAACCAATCTTGACCAACGAGAGCCTGGTTGGGCCCCCAGTGTTAAGGGGACGTTATGCTGATGTTTGGTGACTTTTGGGAGCAGTATACGGGTTCCTTCTTTGAAAAAAAATGGTATTTCTGACGTAAAAGTTGCGCAAAGTTTCCCAAAAGTACGGCTCTCCCCCTTCAGTATAACGGAAGTTACAGTGTGGCCGTGGCTGAACGCGCGGAGGTGTTCAGGTAACGCTTATTGATACCAATTGTGCCTGGGGCACTACGACAGATGCTCGGAAATACGTTTTTGATTGAACGTGCAAAGGTACACAATTCGGATTTTATAATATACTGGATCAGGGCCAGATTGAAGTACAAACGATAATTCGGTTCCGAGTTCTGAAGGCTAAACACTTCTCAAGTGCTCCACTTATTCACTCGTCACTCAGGTTGCAGGGTCAACCACTCGAGAGCCGATGTCACACTTCGGCTCAACGTTCAATTCCCGATCCGATCTCATTTCTAATTCCGATTCGTCATTCTCGATTCAGATGCTATGTCGACAGACTGACACGATGACTGCCCCACAGTACTGTCATACTACTGTACTGTCATACTGTCATAGTGTCATAGTGTCATACTGTCATACCTTAATATCTGATATTCGATTTCATTGTCTTTTCAACCCCGATGCGAATCTGACCATTCTTCGAGGGTCTGACTGAGTTCCACGATGACACCCCCCACAGTACTGTCATACTACTATAGTGTCATAGTGTCATAGTGTCATAGTGTCATACTGTCATACCCCGGACATCTGGTATTCATTCTCATCGTGATTTCAAGCCCAATTTCACTGCCATCGTGCCAATCCCAGATTACCCCCGATGGCACACATATAGACGCATAGGCATATCGGCTCACGCTGTGCCTCCGGGCACACAAAACGACAGTACAGTACAGAGGAGGTTTCGTCGTCAAAACCTCGGGTTTTCTAATCAGCTGCGGCTACATAGCCCAGCTTGCATGACACATATGACACATATGTGAATGGAACCCGGCCGGTGCACTGCGTGTGGAATTACAAAAAAAAAAAACGACATATCCAGAAGTGCCAAAAATCAAGGACTCCCGTCAGACAGGAATCAGGGTCCCACGACCCGACTGCCGACCCCAGCCTTCTGCATGCGGGCACATGCCCCTCGTGCCAAAGGACTGAGGCCTGCAAATAATATCATTACCCTAAAGAGTACAGACTATGGACCTAAAATGCTGAGCTAGGGCTGAAACCCTCAAAAAGCATAATTACCCGCTCCAGCACAGAGTCGGGCATGACAGCAATAGCAAAGCCATCACCTAGCAAAGCCTACTGAACAGTGCCTAGATGAGAAGCAGCATGAGGTAGCTTCGCAGCCCCCCACCGAAGGATCACTATAGCTACCTCTCATCACAGCGGTCGGCACTGAACAGGCACAGGTCCTAGTCTCCTCTACCTACACTCTAATGAGCCGACTGCCCCTCTGCGGGCCGGATCTGCACGGCCTCCAGCTCAGAGCCCAGCTGCTCCAGGTCCTCCAAGTCCTGCAGCTCCTGCACTGAAAGCGGCCTCTCCTCATCCGTACCTGAAGCACAAGGGAGGGCGGGTGGGAAAGTCCACACAATCACAGTAACACGGCAAGAGGCCGTCTCAGTCCGTAGCTGGCCTCTTAGGCCTCCGACTGATCAGAAAACCTCAGTTTTCAGATCTGCTCCGTATGACAGTCATACTGCCTGTCATACTACACTGATCAGAAAACCATCAGTTTTCTAATCAGCTGCGGCTACATAGCCCAGCTTGCATGCCACATATGACACATATGTGAATGGAACCCGGCCGGTGCAAGCACACAAAGATCACCACAAAGCAGTGCACGTACAATGCATGACAGGAACAAGCAATCAGACAAGAAAGGCCGCCTACTCTGCTGAGCATGGGGCATGCTTCTGGACACCGCCAGCCTGCGGTTGAGGTTGGTAGCCTTGTAGGTGGCCGCAGCCGCCGACGAGCTCCAGCCACCGTACTGATTGAACTCGAAATCAGTAACCTGGTCAGCCGCAGCCACCGCCGTAGCCCCACCAGACCGCAGGGACTGGGTCCCATACAGCTGCCTCAGAGCATCGGGGTCCAACCCAGAAGCCTCACCCAGCATCCTGAACAGCAGTAGTTCCGGCAGTTGGTGGGAGACTTACGATGAAAAGTTCAGGGGGCAGAGGCAGTGTGCAGAAATTATACAACCATCACAAGATTTTCTCTTGAAAATATATAAATTAACTTTATAGTGGAGCGCCCCATGAATTTTCGAAACACTTCGGACTTGACCGCGCTTCAAGTAAGCGGTGAAATAACCCCTTTGGGGCATTTTAAAGCAGCTCTAGCGCAGTATTTTATTTTATTTGGTAACAATATTTTGTTTCAGAATGTCCACGCCTTGTTGTGGGCCACTCTAGAAGAGTTTTACGCTAGCGCTTGGAACGCTCTTTGGCTTTGGGAAGTTTCGACGAGATGGTGCACTACGATCTTCTAACAGTTGATTTGTATTTTATTTCCGTTATATTGTATGGTAACATGACAATTTTCTAGCTACGCTTAATCATACGCGTTTGCACTCGAAGTTTCTCTTGTTCACAAATTCACAGATCGGCAGACCCTTCGATAGCGGTAAAACTGCTATTCTGACGGCGGTTTGGACTTTACCGGCGTCTTCCTCGCGGAAATCTACCCCATTTAAGTATTTTCATCACTTCATTTGGTTAACTTTCGAGGAGATGGGTGATCTCTTCGCAACCCTATCTTTTTGACGACAGTTTTTTTCAGTTTGCATTGCGAACGTGGCATTAGCTCAAACAGAGCGCCAAACTGCGGTTTGGAGGTCTCGGTTAAAACCCGGGATGCCACACAATAGAAGAGTGTTCAACGACACTCGTTTACTTACCTTCTCCTTTTTGAAAGATTCGCAGGTTTTCAGACCCTTCGATAGCGGGAAAACCGCTATTTTCACGACTATTTTGACTTCACGAGCGTTTTCCTCGCGGAAAACTACCCCATGTAAGTATTTTCATCACTTCCTTTGGTTAACTTTTCGAAGAGATGGGTGATCTCTTCGCAACCCTATCTTTTTGACGACAGTTTTTTTCAGTTTGCATTGCGAACGTGGCATTAGCTCAAACAGAGCGCCAAACTGCGGTTTGGAGGTCTCGGTTAAAACCCGGGATGCCACACAATAAAGGTGTGCTTTCTATCTTCTTTTCACCCTCTTTGTTTGGACGTCCGATCTTTCCTTTTCTTTAGGCTTGGAGTTCTAACCTTTTCGTTCTTGCGTGCTCCATGTAGGAAAATTACGTTTCGAGTTTCCATCATCTATCTCTTCTACAAAGGTATGTTTCTTTTTACCAAAGAATGATCCTTGAACTGTTTGTTAAGGCCCTCAACAACTTGTTAAGGCATTGAACTTTTATTCAGGGCCTGAAGAAAAAGCTCAAGCTGAGGTCTCGGTGAAAACCCGGGATGCCACACAATAAAGGTGTGCTTTCTATCTTCTTTTCACCCTCTTTGTTTGGACGTCCGATCTTTCCTTTTCTTTAGGCTTGGAGTTCTAACCTTTTCGTTCTTGTGTGGTCCATGTAGGAAAATTACGTTTCGAGTTTCCATCATCTGTCTCTTCTACAAAGGTATGTTTCTTTTTACCAAAGAATGGCCCCCCCTTGCTCATCTGCACCCTCCAGCTCAACCAAAGAATGAGCGGTGGGGGGTGCGCACACGCATAGGGGGTGGGTTGAGCTCGAGGGCGCGCACACGCATAGGGGGTGGGTTGAGCTG
>LGRX02015459.1:14321-50976 GCA_001247695.2 Cymbomonas tetramitiformis | reverse complement strand
GGATCTACCAAAATGTGAGTACTCTGTCCATATACTTTCCCTTTGTACAACAACAGCTTCTTCTGTGATTTCAGCTGTGCTGTTTGAGACTGCATCTGTGCGATGTGCTCTGAGGGAGTGTCCATCTGCTGAAACTGCAATGTCAGACTGGAAAGGACTTCTTCTGAGATACTCTCAACCCGGCCACTTGCTTCAGTGGCATCTTCAGGCGGATTTATCTTGGGGGTGCTCTCAACACTGGTACCTGTGCAGTACCCTGAGAGTTTCCCTGAGGAGCTGGAGCTGAAGCTGGAGCTGGAGTTGCAACTGCTGCATTAATGCTGTGCTGATTCTTCAGTTCCTTAACCAAGGTGTTGATCGTATTGATGAGTTTGCCGGACCCATCCTTAGCACCCTGATTCTGCTGCTGCTGTCTCCGGTTCTGGAAAGGACTCTGAGCTGGTGGCTTACCCTTGATCTCTTTCCCATCTGGGGTCTTGGTGGAATAACAGTCCTTCTCGATGTGACCAACACGGCCACAACGATTGCAAGACTGAGGATTCTGTGATTTCCCTTTTCCTTTGCCCTTGCCTTTTCCACCTTTTCCCTTGCTCCGATTTTGATTGGAGTTCTGGCTGCCACTCTGGTTCTGATTCCGATTTCTGTTGGATCTGTCATATGGCTTCTGGCCACGTCCTTTGTCTTTGTCCTTCTTGGCTGGACCTCCTGATGACTGCTCCCTCTGACCCCGATAGTGAAGGGTTTCTGACTGCTTTGAATGAATGACATAATTCAAATCAAGCAGTATCTGTGTGGTTTCTTGCCACGACAGATTATTCCTTTCCTGTTCTGTCAGGAATCTGAGTTGGAACTGTCTGCGGAGATCTGGATCCATACTGCTGACAAATCTATCCTTTATTAGCACATCATTCAAATCAACTGCTGCTAGAGAAGCCAGTGATGTGAATGTGCGCAAATAATCTGAAAAGGTTTGGCTTCCTTGAGACAGTGCCATAAGGTGTTTCTTGGCTACTGATCTCTTGTGAGGATTACCAAATTGGCCGAGGAATGTCCGTCTGACCATTTCATAGGTGGCATTTGGCTGTTGTGCCAAGACCTGAAAATAGTGTCTGTCGTTGTTCTGAATAAGAGTCAGAAACACTGTAATCAAGTCCTTGTCCTTGACTCCTGGATAGGTAAACTGGAAATATCGGTCCACCGTGTCCAACCAGACTTCCGCGTCCTGTCCTGATTTGAATTCCCTAGGTGGTGTCATTTTCACCTTTGGGACCAAACTAGGTGGAGCTGGTGCTGGGACTGAATCTGTATCTGGATCTGTAAAAACCATAGGAGGATTATATTCTGTGAACTCGGTCTCTGGTTCCTGAGGTTCATTGGCTGGATCCCTAAATCGGCTCATGTCTGGCTTCATACGACTGATGTCGTCAAAGTAGCCTATCTGGTCGTATCTGGTTTGTGTGTTGTCATAACCAGCGATCCATTTCGGGACTTTAAACCGGCTGAATGCATCATATGAACCAAGAATGTCGAAAAACCATGTCGATGGATCTGGGTTGATATTAGGAATCTCTGGCTCTTCCTCTTCGAGTGCAACCATCTAAAAACAAAACACAGCACAAAAATACCTTCAGCTAATCGACTAACTGAGTGTGTGTGATTTATATATATATATGGCATATCTGTATGTTTACATACATGTAGTACATTTGTACATAATAATGAGGTAGGTATATATATATATCCACCTTCTTCCCCCCCTCAAGGAAGTGTGTGATATAAGGCAATTGTCAATTGCCTGTACCTCATAAATAGCATGCATTCCATATAGGAAGCATCTGTTACAGTTTTAGGGTTGTTGCCCGATATATCATCACGTCTGTGTCGATTACAGTATGATATACTTATGCCAAACACGAAGTTTATCGAATATATAGTGGCATTTTAGGGCATGTAAGGTTACAGTGGCCCATATTCCCAATAATGTGATTAGGGTGTTACATGGTATCAGTAACCCTAAAATAGGTAAAAATAAAGCAGTATAAATATTTTGCAAACTTTTTTAAGCAAAACTGCATTTAATACCACACTGAATGTTACGTGGTTTTCAGTAGGTATGTTACACCTCTGACACACACATTCAATATTTAGGGTGTTACAGGGTGTTACACGTGCTGCATAAATCAGGGATTGTTTATTGATAGCTAAATATTCATATTAGCAAAAAAAATCAATCCGAAATTTTCATTTTTAAATCATGCGTACAACATTTTGACGCATTTCGTTACAGCCAATATGTATACCCCTACATATTCCACACCTGCTATCTAGGGTGTTACACGAGATACGACTATTGTCATTATGATTTTCTCATACCTCAATAGGTATAAAATCATATTATCAAATAAAATAGGGTCCGATTTTCAATTTTCAAATCTATCGCAAACGGATTTTACCCATTTTGGCCGTTTTTGGCTATATATATATATGTTGTAGGAACAACTAGCCTTCCCTATTTTCCCGATATTAGAAATCCCATACTGTAGAAATTGTATAAACGTAACATTTTAAAGATTTGCGTTTATACACGGACGTGGAAACCAGTGCACGCGACTCTTCCGTGACCCGTCGCCGTCGCTGGTCTCCATCTCGAGATGGAGAGTTTGGACTCTTCCGTGACCCGTCGCCGTCGCTGGTCTCCATCTCGAGATGGAGAGTTTGCATGCTCGCGCCATGTGTGACACTGCGTCTGTACTCCGCTGTCTCTGTGCGTGGATCGTCAAGGGAGACATCGGAATAGTGTCACGCTGACGTGGGCAGCAACCGAAGGGTCTCCAGCTGGAGAGCTGAGTTCCCAGTATCATAAATCCTACGGCTTGCACTCCGATCGCTTTCTTTACAAACGAATGTGAAACGAACAGTCGACGGAGTGTCACAAACTGAAAGCTTGCCAAACCATAGTCGAAGTCGAAAGGTTGCCAAACCCACGCACCAGTCACGCAGTGTTACGAACAATATAATACCGTTTGTCGTTCGAAATGTTTCATATACACTTCTTTGTTCAAATTCTTACCTGTATGTCTGCCATACATTCCCAGGAGTTTTACTGTAAGTGGGAAACACTAATTAACCAGCTTATTCAAGACAGTGTTACGTCTGCGTCTCGACCGACCGTATCCTCATCTTCTGCATCTGAGTACCTTGTTCGAGCCCAATATTGGGAATCCGCTCTTACCCGTGTGCAGGAACGCCGGCGTTCGCTTGTTGAGGTGTGTTCCAAACTACGCGCGTAGTCCTGATTTACTTCCAATGTTTTCTTACGAGCCGGGTATGCATAGCCCAGCGAGGTAGCCAAAGTGGGTGCGGCAGAGGCCTTAACAACGAAATTTGGGGTCGCTGAGTCACGCAGGTGCCTAGTAAAACATCTCGGCGCCGATCTGCTCGCATTGCAGCATACAACGTCAATAAGGCGGACAAAAACCTCACTGAGCGCGCTCGTGTCATCTTGGCATACTGGAACGACGTTTAGTTGTTCCCGCAGGTACGTACCTTCGTTCATTCGCAATTGGTTCCTCGCTTTCACTTCTCTCATGCTCCCTCCAGTTTCTGTTCTATATTTACCTTTCTTTCTTCTGCGGTCCCTTACACAGGATACATTTTGCGTATTTATGCCTCCAAAGAAAAAGTTGAAACCCCTTCCCTGGCAACAAACCTGTTCTGCACTTTTTGAACAGCACACTGACAAGATTTGCGTCTGCTTCACCTGCTTGACCCACAAGTACTTCGCTCTTCCTAAATCTAGCGATCCTGCTCGACACCTCCTCCCACAAGGACCTCCCTCTTGGGAAACTTCACCTGCCTCCACACCCCCCCTATCAGCACCCGCTCCTTCTCTACGCCGCAGATCCATCCGCTTGCTTCAGCAGGCTTAAGAATACCCGCCCGCCCCCTCGCTTCCGACTATGTCCCAGCCTAATGAACCTACCAACACCTCATCAAGCTCCGCTTCAGTCCCACAAAAAACCCCCGACCACCGTGCTGAGCATTACCGTGGTCTTGGTTGGCGCAACATTGAGGAGGACAAGTACACCAGCCTCGCCCGGTTTCTCCAGGAACCTACCGAAACCAAACGCACTTCCCGCAACATCCCACGTTCCATTTTCCCAGGGGGCGGTGTTCCCCGTAACCAGTTCACCATAATACAGCCTGATGATGACCACCACCCCCTTACTCTCGCCGACTCCAAGTCCTCCATGGAAGCATTGCGCAACTACCTCTTGCAGGTGCGTTATCCTTATGCCCCCCTCTCCCCTCGCTCTGTCGTTCCTGTTTCTACATTACCCTACACGCGGCCATCCTCTTGCTTCCCTATCCCCCTCGCTCATGGTGTGCATTTATGTCGTTTTGCAGCAAAGCCCCATTGCTCGCAAACACCAATCTGCCAGTGGCCCTGAGTGGCTTATTCTATGCCCTCCGAGCCTTCAGCACCACGTCGCCGAGACCGCGCACCTTCCTCCAGGGTGCTCGTGGACGTGATGTCGTTTCACCAACTCATCCGCTCTTACAACATCGCAAACGTACCCGGAGAGCATCATTCTCCCATTCTCCGTGGATGCAAGAACCGCTCATCAACAAGCGCCTCTCCTCCCATGCGGCACACCACGTGCCCATCGTGGTCACTCACTACCGAAGGTCTCGTTGTTGGGACGCCAGCGATGTTGGGTGAGGGCAATCACGCCATTCTTCACCATCAACGAGCCCGAACCGCATGAAGTCTTTCATGTCCGGACACCGAGAAGGTGCACTTCCCCCGCACATGTGATAATCTTTTCATATACCATTGTCCGCCCAACACCCCTTCTTACTTCGTTCCGTCCCACCCTTTCCCCTTCGTCCTGTGGTGCGGGGCTAGAGCATCGTTGCAAAGAACATGATGAAGTCCCGGCCCACTGACGCCCACGTCGTCCGCTGTTGCGACAATGGCCCTGCCTTCGTCGGTGAACTATCTGTGTTTTCCCATGCATCCCTTCGTCGTCTCTGGCAGTAACGATATATGTGGCTGGACCTACGTTGAACTATGGCAAGCTGCCCTCGAAAACGAAGTCTTCATCACTGAACAACTTGCCCCACACCTCCTTCGGGTCTGGAGATTTCTCCATCCAGCCCTACAGCATGTTGGATTATTCTGTTCCCATATCTATCGCCATCACTGACACTCCACACGCACATGTGTTTGTGGAGTGTTATCCATATTATCATATACATGATAGATATTAAAGTTGGTCAATTCACTACGAGTCAGTGAATATCAATACATACAGTAATGCAGTGTGTGTGTGCATGTATAGTACTTATTGATTAGTACTTTTTGCCAGTGTGTGTGTGCTCACTTTTACACACTTACAGGAAGATAAGTTCTGGATATTACAATATTCCCAAACAGTTTATCATGCAGGATGATAATCAGCATACCATGTACTGAATGAATCTAGCATGATATATATTAGGTTAGGGGTTATTGTAATTCCGAGATAATCTCATTCACAATAATGAGTTGCTGGTCTATTTCACATATAGTTCCGGTGAGCAATCCTTTCAGTTATCCACAATAGAACGATATGTGGTCCGAAGAGTATCTCGACTCCACCGGGACATAACGAGCTAATTATTGTGTTAAGACCACTGAATAGGCACCTTACACCATATGGGTTCGAATATAATTAACATGCACAGCAGGTATGTTTTTGTGCATGTCTGATGCATTGTGATATGATGCCATATATTCCAGCTGCTACCGTGATCAAGCTGGTTTATACATAACATCTGCTAACATGATGCATGCACAACTTACAATATTGCAGTCACTCAGTATAGAATGTGCATATACTCAAATGCTGCATATTAATGTGTGCTGCATGTTAGTGTGTGCTGCATGTACTGCGAGTTCAGATAAACATCTCTTGCACACTATATTGCAGATAAGCATGAAATGCTGACAATTTGAATATTGCTGCAGTCATCAATATATGGTGTGAAATGCTGCAGTATAATAATCAGATGTCCATCATGCATCCATCAAAATATGCCTGCGAGTATTAGTTGTTTTGCAGGGTATTTTGACGCGAGTATGTAAGGTACAGATGATTGTAGCAACATTTTGACATCATCATCGTAAATTTGCAAGATAATCGTGGCACGCTGCAAATGAATTTATGCAATCGAGCGCGCTGCTGATGAAAAGCATATATCGTCACCATCTCTCAGCGCATGATACGAGCGCTGACGTATGCTGACTTATGCGCGGATCAAAAATCCGTCGATGATTACTATGCCGTATATCATTCTGAACAATTTTCAAATGCGAATCATCCATGCGCGTGCATGTAATTGACGCGCTTGCTGTAAACTGCGAATCACTCCTGCGAGAACATGCGATTGTCACGCATGCTGCCAACTGCGAGTCAGTCTCTCGCGCATCGACATATATGATAGCCGTACAATAAACGATTTGATGCGATCACGAAAATTGTAATGGTGCGCTGATGACTTTCCGCGCAGATAATTATTCCGCTGATGATTTATGCTTCCGCGTCTCATTTGCGAACTTATGTACATCTGCGAATCATATATGCGAGTACATCTCATCGCTGCGCGCATGTATGCCATATGCACACCTTATCGTGCAGTATATGTGCGATCAGCTGTATCCTGCGCATGCGACAATTATCTCGCGCACTGTCTTCGCTATTGCAGCGGTATATGCGATATATCAATTATTCGTATTATTCGAGTGCGTCGCCTTATATGCTTAAGCTCCGCAACCTGTCAACACAAACTTATTGATATCTACGCGCTGCACACAATTGAGTTCTCGTGTTCGTGCCTTGACGAGCTAAATTAGAATACCATTCTGTTAGGGCTAGATAAGCGAGCCCTCAATATATCATATAAAATACAAGTAAACGCTGCGCTGTAGAACGGCAACACAAGCGTAAGATAATAGCGGGATGAGTGCAGAACTTCTGTGTGAAGATTCTGCTGAAGCACAACGCTTCCTCCTCTATACCATACGTCTCCCATCGCATAGATGGTACCGCCATTGGGTTGTGAACCCGAGACGTTGGTTGAACGACCAGTATCATCAGAACGAATAATTCGTTCGCTCCATAATACTGCGCATGCGTGTTCCGCACATGCTTAAGCAAAGATGTTTCTTGTTTATTACTTCAAGATGTATCTTGCTTTGCCATCTTCGAGTTCGACGTACGAACTCTCGATGACAGTTGTCATTCAAGTCTTTCCTTGAATAATGACAGATGATGTGACTTATCATCTGACGACATGTACAGTCATAGTCGACCGTACTGACGACTGTCATCATATATACATATATGACATGACTCGACATGACATGACATGGTATGACATGTCTGACAGGTATGACACGTATGACATGTATGACACATATATCATCGGTCATGACCCTGTATGGTATGACATGTCTGACAGGTATGACACGTATGACATGTATGACACATATGTCATCGGTCATGACCCTGACAGTTCCGGGTATATCTAGCTTAGGGTTTATTTCTTATGAGAGTTTATCTATATTGGTTCACTGTGATGGAGAACCTGAAATATATATATCATATATATATACACAGGTTGTACTCCAAGAACTGTCGGGCACTCGCAGAGACATACGGAGACTAAGATGAGATAATAAAATAACTTAGGTGTTTTATTATCGGACGGAACTGGCGGCAGGCAAGATGCAAGTGACACTACACGGCGAGGGGTGACACAGGAAGAGACAGTCACCCCCATTTTATGGGGGGGCGAAAGTCTGTCTCCCCATGACACCACCTCACCCCGAAGGTGTGAGGTGCCACGATGCCAACTTGCCAGGCCAGGCCTAAGATGCTACGGCAAGCACAAAGGCGAAACCCTAAGGAAACATACATCTTGTGAGACCCAAAGGGGTCTTTTTCAACCCAACTAGTGTGGCTCAGCCTGCGTTGGCCTCTAGATGCGTGCTCTAGGGGCTTACGCCCATGCATGTGCTGTGGGGATGACTACTCCCACAGGCAGCCGGCGAATCTAGCCCCAGCAACCGAGGGTGGACGGCGGCGTAGCTCACGATGGTGAAATGAAGTCGAGCGCCGCCAAGACAACGTTGTCATCCAACGCCCACGCGATGCGGTGCGATGATGCGTGGCACCAACAGAGCGAGTGCGGGGACACGGACACCCCGGGGGGGGCGAAGGTAAAAAATGCGGTGTGGCTCCACTCTGCCGCACGCAAGTGCGAAAGCAGGGAGGAAAAGCGGCGGGATGAGGGCTGCAACACCACCAAACACCACCAGGCAGTGGCCAAGGGGCACGCAGGGTGGAGGGAAGAGTGGAGGATGCCGCGGGGTGAGCTCGTAGTGGTCAAAGCCCATGTCGACGATGGGGTTGATGGACTCGATTTTGGTGTCTGGTGCATAAGCACCACCAGACACCACCAGATCGTAGCCAGGGGTAAGGTCTCGTAGTCGAATCACCTGCAGCGCGGAGGCAACTGCAGAAATGCGCGAGCGCTGACGATACGAAGCCATGGCCGCTGTAAGCTGGAAAATCTGGAGCACAATACTTAGGGTTCCCAAACGAAAACGTAACTTCCGCCAAAAGTAACCAAATCGAACGATGAAAAAGTCAATTTGGGGTAGATTTCGACGAGGAACACGGCGGTGAGGTCAAAAGCGTCGTGCGGTAAGCCAATTGTCCGGCAGCAGAGGTGCTGCTGGCCAGAGTGTTGAAGGCGTAGACGTCGGAATAGAACGTAATGAAGATGTCCCTACAATTTTACGGCGTCCACGGGACAAAACAGGGGTACTCTTCGATCCCGAGGGCGATTGTGACGGGGTGGCGGCTTGCCGCGTGCGGGCAGCACGCAGAGCTGAACCAAGCCCTTAACGTCGGATAGAGGCCATTGCGGGGATAAAATAACGTTTGTCCAGCGATAAATTGGAGCACACCGGGTGTGCGGCAAAAAAAAGACGGTGGTAGATGTCGAATAGATGTCGGGAGGTGGCTCAATGCGGTGTCGGCCGGTGCTGTTGTAAGGCGGTCCGGCGCTGATGTCGGGATGTCGGAAGATGTCGAATAGATGTCGGGTAGAATCACAGGGCGTGAAGCGATCTCGTCAACGAGTCAACGAGGTACGTAAAAATAAGCGTGTAAGGGCACCATAACCTGATGGAGAACCTGAAATATATATATCATATATATATACACAGGTTGTACTTCAAGAACTGTCGGGCACTCGCAGAGACATACGGAGACTAAGATGAGATAATAAAATAACTTAGGTGTTTTATTATCGGACGGAACTGGCGGCAGGCAAGATGCAAGTGACACTACACGGCGAGGGGTGACACAGGAAGAGACAGTCACCCCCATTTTATGGGGGGGCGAAAGTCTGTCTCCCCATGACACTGACTGTCTGATATCTTGAACCGGGATATTCCAGTACATGTCATAGTCGACCGTACTGACAATACTCGACGACTGCATGTCATTATAACATATGACATGACATGACATGACATGACATGACATGACATGACATGACATGGTATGGCATGTATGATAGGTATGTCACGTATGACATGTATGACACATATATCATCGGTCATATCCTTGACAAAAGCCGTGAGCAGATAAGAGAGCTGAAGAAGGAAAATGCTGGACTTCGGGTTTAGGCTTAGTTATTATGGGCTCTGACTAGCCCCTAGCCTGACCCTGCTTCCGTCTCGTGTCCGTGACATCCTAGCACTGTACTGTACAGTAGTACAGTACAGCAGTACAGTCATCGTTTCACTGTCTGGGTTTCCGAGAGCATAAAGCTTCGGCCAGACACAAGTTAGAGGATTATCAGTTTGTCTCCTAGCGAGCTTAGCCGGACAGCGTATCTGTCTTCCTCGCAGGTTATAGGCCGCACCGGCTTTCCGGTGATTCTGATGATGGCACAGCGCCTTGCTGTTGCCATGTTCGGCTAAGTAGGACGTAGGAGGGGTTGAGCGCCCACTTGGGCGGTGGTGGATTACTCTTACGGTATGGCCTTTTGACTTGGCAGTGATGGCGGCACGCGTTGTGCTCGCCTTCGCTGCACAGGAGATCAGTTGGTGACGGGTTATTTTTATTTTACGGAAGCATCGTCGCAGCGAGAGTTAATCTGTTTCGTGCGCCGCTGGCTCCGGCGAGGTCGTTCCACACGTGACTGATTTTGGCCGCTCTCATGGTTTCGCTTACGACCTGTGAATTTTGATCTGTCAGCTGAGGCTTCTACAAACCATCTGGCCGCTGTAAGCGTTCTTCCACCATCTCCCTGTTTAGCTCAACCTTCTCCCCTGTCTCTTCATCATGGTTACCACAACGAGTAGAGTGACGCGGTCTCGCGTCCGTAGATTAGAAACAATCTTTGATGACGTTGGTGCGCAGCACGCTGCAACACCTCACACGCCGCAGCTGCCAGCTCCGACCACAGCAGCTGCGAGGGAAGTTTTCGACAAATGTAAACAGTTGGCTCGAGACAACTTCGACAGGAAGGTTGCCAAAACCGTTGCCACAAAGATTCTTGGGGACAAATCAGAGCGCTTTGCAGGAACGGAAGCGGACGCTGTGGACATTTTTTCACAATTGATGCATGAGCTCCGCACGCAGTTTATACTCCAGTCATCGGCGTTTGCTCCCCTGTTTGACTTGACTGACATGGCAGTTGAGGCTAGGCATGAGGCAAATGAGCTGTTGCTCTCGGCTCTGACATTTCTGGCTCGCCCTGGCTCGCCTGCCCGTGACTGGCTTGAGGCCTCTGGGTCCGACGTTCCTGGAGATGGCAAGCGCGCTGCCCTTGAGGTGGTGCGCATGCTCCAGGAACGTTCGGAACCCTTTGACTCTTTTGAGTTGCTGCTGGCGGTCCGCATCCCCAGCAGCAAAGATCCTGACCGTGGCATTCGCGAGTTCAATGGCCTGTTGAGGGACGTTCAGCGTTCCCACAACTTGCCAGAGGACGCGGTGAAGCGGCAGTTTCTGAAGGCTCTCGGCGATTCGTGGCTATACCGTGATTTGGCTAACTCTCTGGCTCGAGCTGACCAGCGGCAGGGCGTGTCTCTCCTGACTATTCAGGCTCGTGTGCGGGAGCAGTTCCGCCACGGCCTGAAAGTCTCTGACGCCCCTGTCTCTGCTCTGTCATTCGGCGATGGCGCGTCTGACCTGGCTGCGGCGTTGTCCAGTCTGCGGAAGCAGCTGGAGCGCATGCAACAGGACATTCGTGACCTGAAGCGGCAGAAGCGGGAAGGGCCTCCGCCTGCGGGCAAGCACCTTACCCGCTCTGCTGCCAAGCTTCATCGTGCTGGTGTTAAACCGCTTCGCACCGCTCCTCATGTCTCATTTGACAAGAAGAGTGGTGCCTTCGTGCCCCACTGCCAGAATGCGGTGTGTGCACAAAGTGGTTTAAAGCACTGGCATGCTGAATGCCCCAACGGCGGTCTTCACTCTGCCCACTATTGTGGTGCGGTTGAAGACTACGAGACTGACTGCTTGGCTGTTCGTTTCCAGCGTTTCTATGACGCGGGGGATGAGCACGCCTTTGAGTCGCTCTGCACGATGGAGGGTCGCCCAGAGGTGTGCGAGCTGTCGGCGCATTCCTTTGTGCCGGCTGAGCCCACATCTCTGAAGCACTTTCAGGATGCGGCGGCTTCCGCTCAGGATGCGGCAGCTGACGATGACGGCGTGGCTCACTTTCCTCTAGCCACGTTCCACTCGGGTGCACGGGGTTCGATTCCGCCACCGCCTGCGGTTCGGGATCCCTCTGCACTCGTGGCTGGTGGTGTGCCTACGGCTCATGACCCACCAGTGGCTGTCCCTGGCTCTCTCGGCTTGCCTGGTTCTGTCCCATCGCTCTGGCTTGGCGACTCTGCACCGGCTCCGCTGTTTGCTGGCATGACGATTGAGGCTTCTGACATTGGCTCTGAAATCTCTGACAACGACCAAGGCTCTGACAATGACTCTGACGGCGGGCGGCAAGTGGCTTTTGACTCCTTCGGCACTCTTGAGCATGACTCTGACAGGGGGGCATCGCCACTAGCAGCTCCGATGTACCGTCCGCGGGCGCCGCCGAGTTTTCTCCGGTGTGCTTTAATGTCCTCGATGCTCTGATGTTCTCTACTGGCCAGTGCTACGGCGTCTCTGGTTGCCGTGGGCGGTGGTGACAGGGGCCTGGTTGAGCCCGGAGTCGCCGTCCATCGGTCTACTGGAGGTATCTTTGCTTCGGATCCGCCACTTGGCTCTCTGGGCATCCGTGGTTGGCCGCCTGACGATCGAGTTCTTTTATCTCTTTCTTCAATGTGCAAACCGCCATGGGAATCTGCTTGTATAAGTTCTTCAGTTGATTTACTTTCTGCTGTGGAACCGCCTTGCCCACTTGGGCCTGGTGGTGCTCAATTTCAAAAAGACAGTCTGCAATTCACTTCGGGATTACTCTGTATTTGCATCCCGACCGCTGAACTCAGCTCTGCTGACCAGCTTCAAAGTGGCTGAGTTTCTTGTCAATCATCCTGGCAGCTTGATTAGCTTTAGCCCAGTAGTGGGATGACCGGGTCAAGACCCCGGCACCCAGCTAGAAGTGATCGGTTTCCACCGAGTTGCACGTAGGTGTTTGTTTATTATCACGTGGCTGTATACCCTGTACCTGCCTTGCTAGGTAGTCACACCCACGGGTGGTGTGCTGGACTTCGGGTTTAGGCTTAGTTATTATGGGCTCTGACTAGCCCCTAGCCTGACCCTGCTTCCGTCTCGTGTCCGTGACATCCTAGCACTGTACTGTACAGTAGTACAGTACAGTAGTACAGTCATCGTTTCACTGTCTGGGTTTCCGAGAGCATAAAGCTTCGGCCAGACACAAGTTAGAGGATTATCAGTTTGTCTCCTAGCGAGCTTAGCCGGACAGCGTATCTGTCTTCCTCACAGAAAATTCAACAATCGGTATGATATTTTTATTGAGATAAATTGTGTATAAGCATCAAAATCCTTGTTAAATCAAGCAAATCCACCATGCCACCAAATAATCCAGCCAAAATTTCTTAACTAGTTTTCACTATGATTCAAGCCAGCCAGCCCCTTGATTTCTTATTTTGGCCAATTTCTTAAGAAATTAAAGCTAGGCAACAAATTGGGTCTTTAAACCTTCAGTCAAAAGCCCCCCTTCTGTTTCTGCGGAACGTCCAAAGTCAACCCGGGGGAAGATTAGGCACCGTGAGTTCAAAATAGTTCGTCTCGATACTATTTATATACCTCTCTTGGGAGCAGTATACGGCCGGTGCCCCCGGAACCGCAGGTGCGGTGCGGGTGCCGATATCCTGCCAGACTGGTATATGAAATATCTAACATGTTTATACATGGTAGATATTTCATCCAATGCGACAACATGTATCTCATCTTTTTTATATAAAAATAATATAGACTGACGCTGTCGAGAGCTCAGTGCTTCCACGTTCCACCCGGTGCCGGTGTTTCTGTCTGATACATAAATATAACCCACCAATAGTGGAATCACTCTTGCACTCTCTCATTTAATGACCTCGTCAATACGTTCAATAAAAACATCCAACGTGCCGAACGTAGATTGGTGAAAGGCCGAAATGTCGCGGAAATAATTACGTATTACGTACATAATTCTTACTCGAGGATAGGCCTGCGACTAGGTGGAGCTCTGAGAGGGACTGAGACACTGTTGACCGTGATATTGTAAGAAACGGTAAATAACGGTAAACAACGGTTGAAAAAAAAAGGGGACGAGTTGACGTGAAGGTCAACTCGAATAGAATATACTTGTAATTCTATACGCTATGCTGCCATGCCATTTCGATCACTTTCCATCTTTTTAGGAGGGGACAGTCGACCAATGACGTTGCGTTGCGTTGCGTTGTGTCACAGTTCCATTTTATATAGGATGTATACTATTTATTTTATTCTCGGAGTCATCAATATATAAACTCGTCAGCATCATTAATCTCTACGGTATATATCGCAGTGAACGAAATAAAAAGTGCAGACAACCGCAGGATTACAGTATGACAGTGAATCCATATTTAGTTAGTTCAACGGCATGCTATTATTAGAAATATGAATGTGGGGTGCAGGAGTACTATTTTTTAAAAAGGTGCATCGACCTATTGGGAGGGTTTTCTATATATCCATACATACACGTGGGAAATGTACGACATCCGACATCCCTAAGTAACATGGCTGGTTCCGTTTCTTCTCTGGCTTCGCCGCTTCGGAGCGAAAAAAAAGATTCGAAGATTCCTGTCTATCTTTTAGATGTAAACTCCATCTTATAGCACATCTTTTAAAAACGTCTTTGTGATGTGACACAACGCAACGTCATTGGTCGAACATCTTAAAACGTTACGAGATGGAAATGCACCGAAACACGAGCTAAGCTTTTATTGACCTCTGACCTAAGATATGGGTGACCTGGATGTGACCATTCGTCGTTTCTGGAACTGGAACTTTCAACTTTCCCGCCGGAGCTCCGACATGTCCCATAATTCTCACTTGAGCAAGCGATATATGCAATTTTGCGTATTGCGAAACTTCCTTCCCGAGATTATGTAGCTTTCAATTACTTATAACGTTAACCTACATTAAATTTATTTTTAAAATTACAAGATAAGGCTATAAACGCTGTATCAACTTTTAGGGCTGCAGGTGAAACTTAAAGCACCCGTGATATTCACCACTCGAAGGACGCACTTGTACATTACATCATGACTTTCGAACGCCAGGAAGAGCGATACAACCTCCTTCCCAGCGACCGTTGCGATGAAACGAACTCGCAGCACCTTCTCATTCTGCTAGAGCCGAAGCCGGTCAGTTTGCAAGGGAGTCGCGGTGACGTATGTGACACTCTACCAGACGCTGCCGGAAACCATCGAGAACTCCTGGTATGGGCCTTAACGCGTCTTACTGTTCTCGCTTACTTGAAATCTTTACTTGTGTTCGCCTCCGGTGACGAACTGTATAAGCTCAAATGACACGTGCGAACGCCTTAACATAATGCCGATTGGACACACTGGGGTGATTCGCAAAGAAAATAAATCTCAGGCGATGCCCGAGGCTAAAGACTCCCTAATAATGAAGGTTGCAAAAATGTGCATTCGTCGCTGACCTGGGCGACTGTGCCGTCTGTGTAGGATGCGCTGGGCTTTGCGCTCGAGGAGCTCAGCACCAGTTCCGCTACCCAAGCGAAAACAGTCCAGGAAAGTTCAGAGCCTCGGTGTGACATCGCGAAGAAACTTCAGCTCTTCGAAGGCGTACGCGTTCCTGTCATCCCGGTGCGGGACTACGCGGAGCGGCTCCTCGCACACTGCAAAGCGAGTCCCGTGTGTCTCATTATGGCATATATCTACATCAGTCGTATCTGCAAGGTTCGTCCCTGCGAGGCAGTGACTTCTAAGATTCCACCGGATATTTAGGTGTAGTGAAATGGCTTAAATCTACGTTCATATGACTGTTCTCTTGCGCACGTCCTTCTTAACTCTGAGCGCATACTTGTTTGTCACGTAACATCTGCTCCCCTTTCGAGACTATGCGTGGTCCAGGGAGTGCTTGTGGGGCGTTTAACTCGTGGTCGGGGAAATGGGCTTTGGCATCTGTTTCTTGGCTCGCAGTGTTGCAACGACTTCGTTCTCACTCCGCTAAGTATGCACCGTCTACTGCTGGTGTGTACGATGGTGGCAGCCAAATTTTGCGATGACAGGCACTATAGCAATGCGCTCTACTCAAAGGTGCGATACGATTGTAGGCCTAAGCTTTTGGCTGCCAATCTCGCAACTTTCAGCACCTATGCTTTAACGCCTGCAAATTGAGGATGGTCACCTCAGGTCATAGTCGTTCTAGACTTCCTTGCACGTTAGAAAATCTGGGCTTTCCGCACTACTATCATCCCTTCCAAACCCTCTTCTCTTCAGGGTCTGCGTTTTACTTGTGGCATATCGCCGTTGGTGCTGGAACAGGTTGGTGGAGTCGAGGTGAAAGAACTGAATCACTTGGAGCTCACCGTGCTATCTGTTCTAGGCTTTCGTATGTGTGTTAAACCTTCGGAACTTGAAGGTTGTGGGATGTACTTCACGACGCTCCTTCAGAAAGGCGCGGCCTCATGTCCCTGAAACCGATTATTCATTCCCTTCGGGCTGCGATACCATGTGGATACATTCTTCCTTTTTGCGAGTGAAGCACCGCCTCGCTTCTTCTGTATAGCCTCCATGTTGCGATTTCATTTGAGATGTAAATTCCTGTAAATCATTGTAAAATACTGTAAGAATATGAAGTTCAACCATGTTTGGGCAAGTATGCTATTGGTAGAAGGAGGGCTATTGAAATGCTAGTTAGTGTAGATTGCCAAGTCCACCTTTGAGCAAGTGAAACCAGGCTCGACCAGAGCAACAACAACAGCTCCTATTTACAGTGGCGCACGAGCTTGGGAAGTCAATCGGGGAGGCCTTGTTTCTTTCAAAGTTGGAAACATTTTTAAGAAATCGAAGGATTGGGAATTTTTTCTGCCCATAACTGTAGACATGGGGGAAGGGGAATTGAATTTGCGCTGGGATTGTCAATCAACCAGCTTCTGGTTAAAGCATCCTCACTCCAACTTCGACTTCTAGTCGTGGGGGGTTCAGATCCTCCCCAAGACCTTAACTTATTGACTTATTTCAGTCAGGGGGCGGTTGGCAATTCGGCACCCCCACCCCTTTCAAGTTTAGTTCAAGTTCAGATCAGGAGCCCCCCTTCTCCTCCAGCCTTGCTTTACGAATTTTTTGTGGTGGGAGGTCCTAAGCTCCTAACGAGACCTAGATTTTGCGTTTAGCTCTTGGGGCGAGGTTGTCTGCCCCCCCCTCGCAGTCCACCTTCGGCTCTTCGGCGTGAACGACCCCGTCCCTCCCCCCCTCGGTTTTAATTTTAATTTAAACCGTCATCCGCTTAGCATGCGAGATCTGTATCTGCACTCGATACAATGGCATGTGTGAGATATATTGAAACGTCAATATATCGGGTGTCACTGAATAGTTTCTCATACAAGTGTCCATTGATTATAAAGATAAACGAATATATAACGCATCTGTGACCTAGGTATCTGTCACCAAGTACTGTACGAGTACTGGTACAGTCGAACAGAGTCATGCAAGTTGCTGGAAATGACAGCCTGACTAGTTCGTACAGTCAGGTGTTCGTACATATCCAGTTTGTCATTCTCGGTGTACAGTTAGTGACCTAGACTCAGTATTTATGTCCATCTATACGAGTCGAGTGATCCGTTTGTTCCGTCGGCTCTCGGGTCCCCACTGCCTTGACTTGCTGTTTCTAGCAGGTTATGGTCCTTCTCACGCTTGCGTGAACTGAATTTTAGCGTAGAATTTTATTTTATTTCCGCCCTATCTTTCGGTTGAGCGTCTCCACGCCTTGTGGGACGCTTTAGAGCAGATTCTACGTATTTTCTGGAGGCGGCTGCTTACGGCTTTGGGTGATTACGACGAGGTGGTGCTCTACGATTTTTTTCTTGAGTGGGTTCATTGTTTCTGTTCTTCTTCTCAAGCTATGACCTACGGTGCACTGAATCCAGGCACTAAGGGCCACCGAATTGAGCCACTAAGGGCTCTGGATCGTCAGAAGACCCAAACGAAATGCCTAAAAGCTCCTCGTGATGGCGGAGCGGCCGATGCCCAGGAGGCAGAAGCCTCTTGGTGACCTCAAGGAGGGCGCGCTAACCGTCGCGCGGGGAAATTCTCGCCGAAGCGTCGACCCACCTTCGAGCTGGAGAGTGGGGTGTCGTCAATGAAACCAACGCACGAAGTAAAATGTCAGGGATATGACCGATGACATATGTGTCATACCTGTCATACCATGTCATGTCATGTCATGTCATGTCATATGTTATAATGACATACAGTCGTCGAGTATTGTCAGTACGGTCGACTATGACATGTACAATCATAATGTATGTCATCCACTTAAGGTGAGTGACATCTGTCGCATCGAGAGGCCAGGTATTGGCATCGAGATGGCGAAGCAAGACAAGTTCTACTGGAATATCCCGGTTCAAGATATCAGACAATCAGTGAACCAATATAGATAAACTCGTATAAGAAATAAACCCTAAGCTAGATATACCCGGAACGGTCACGGAGTCGGAACGGTCTCGAGTCTAGCTACCTGTGACACTCGGTGTGTCACAGCACAGGCTTACGGATCAGTCACGGTCCAGTGTTGGCTACCTAGGAATCTGTCATAGGGGCCTGCACCGGGACTCCCGGTCAGGGCTGCCTATACAGATTTCAGCACACCACCCCAGCACTGTGGGTGGTGACTGACAGGTAAGTCAGAGAAGTTAAGATAAGCTAGGGTAGGAGCTAGGGTGACAAACCTAACTGCTAATCCAACTGTGCTATGCTGATACACAAATTGAAACCCTCTAGCTAGCACAAGTGCAGAAACCTACGGGTAAGGAGCTCCCGCTAAACAACTGAAAGGCACTGTGTAAGCAAACCATATTGAAGATTGTAGATATCAAAGCAAAGCATAAACCAAATTGAAGACCACGTTGAGGTCAAAGTACATCTCAGCACATCACCAGAGTGGTGTACTGCCAGAGCCAGAAGGAAAACTACTCGGGGTCAAAGTTCAGAGGGGCACCGTCACCACAATGTCCACGGTAGTAGCTTGCAGCACTGCTCTCCAGTGGGTCAGGCGGCCGGTGAACCACCGTCGTAGCACCCAGGGAGTGCAGTACTGCATCCAGAGTGACGGGGTCCAGCTCGGACATACCAGGGTAGATGCATAAATCCTCTCCGCACAGCACAGGCTGCGGTGCAGCCCGACCCGATACCTGCACAGAGCCGATGTCATTGGCCGCCTACACCCATGATCGAGATGAAAAGGATAAGGGAGAGAAGGTAATGAAACCCCCACGGGCAGAGAACATAGCCTTATTTTTTCCCAACGGCCCGCATTCGCTATTTTCATAGGCCAGCCATCGGCCAAGCCGGCCTACGGCCGGCAATTCATCGGCCGGCCTTCGGCCGAAGTGGCCAAGCTTTCACCTCGCTTCCTCATGGTCGCTTGCGACGGCCAACTATCGGCCAACCTTTTTTTTTTGTATCACTATTATTTGCGTGTCATCGCACTGGGTTTGGGGATTGCTCACATGCCGCACTCTCGGGTGCCGTCGCCTGCCGTATAAGTGTGCTCCTAGAGGTTTTGATGTATGCGCAATCGATCTAAGAAGGTGGCTAGACCAAATTCGAATGATGTCGCCACCAAAACGACCCAAAACTATTTTCCAGAAAGTACGGACAGCCGCCCAATTTTGAGGATTCACCAACGGTTTCTTTCCCTGGTCTTCCTGAGCGGGCGGGTTCAAAGATTGGTGCGTCTGATCCACACGCAGATGCATCTGAAGCCTCGACAGCTTTAGCACGTTTCTTCTCCCGAGTTTCATCAAACGACTGTTTGCAACGAGCTGTGCGTTTACGTGAGTCAAGAGGTTTGGCGCCAGCTTTCCAAGATAGAAAAGATATTGGTCTAGCTGGATGATTTTCCGTGGCAGCAATAGGCTCTGGCACAACAGCAATAGCGGATTCGATCGTAGCATCAGCTTCAATGGCAACGTCGGACTCGGTATTTGGGACGCTGGTGGTAGCTTCTATCGCATCCGGGCCTTGATCAATTCTCAAGCGCGCCTCTTCAGTCCAATAGCTGGAATCAGGGTGCGTTCTCACGCGTATAAGCTCGTAATAGATGCGAGGACTGCCCTCTGAGTTGGGATCCACAGTGCTGTTATCATGGGAATAAGACGCGCACGGGTCAGAGGTGGCACACGCGCCCTGATTAGACAAACTAGTAGGATCCGAACCCCACTGAAAGGGTGCACAACGAGCTACACATAACAAAGTGAGGAGCACACCCAGCATACTGTAAAGTCCCATTTTTTCGTTTCAGAAATTCGTTTGTGTTCGTTCGTTCTGCGTGGCGACGGAGTTTGAAGATGTTGGACGGTGTGAAAACAAGTGGTCGATGGTGTTCTTGCGGTGTGTAAGACTGTTGGATGTCGATGTCGTTGTGCGCGAATTATCGAATCCAGCGGCCACACATCGGCCAACCCGGCCTAGGTCGAAGATCGATCGGCTCAAGCAGCGGCCACCTGTCGGCCAGGGTGGCCGAGACCCATTATCCCTCATTTACCCTTTGGCGGGCGTCGGCCCAGAGCAGGGTAAAGCATCGGCCCGCCAGCGGCCCGGAGCGGTGTCGAGCGGCCCCGGGCCGGCCCGCCACGGTATGCAATGTACCCTGCCCACGGGCCCGCGTGTGCGGGGAAGCCCCATGGCGGCTTGCCACATCCATAGGTGCGGGAAGCACCACCAGACTCAGGCACGTGGGCCGCGGGCTCTGACGCATGATTGGCCGAGACAGCCGGGGCCCGCGGCTTGACGGCGAAGCTGCCGTTTGCAAAATCCTCGTAGTCGTCGGTGTCGTAGCCGGTCAAGTCAACCGGCGCAACCGCGGCGTGGTTGACAGCTTCCACAACCCCCGCGAATTCACCGCCTGACTTCTCCGTAGTGGTCACCCGCGTCGATGGAAGGGACACGGGCGGGCCGTAGCCGTAGAGCTCCAGGAGTTCTTCCTCATTCTCCAAGACAGGCATAGCAGGGGCCGGCACGGCGGATGCCGATGCCGCCGCACCACCTGCCGGAACCTGCTCCTCCGGTGTGATACCTGCGCCTGCAGTGTCACACACCAGAGCCGAAGCCTGCGTCGCAATGCCCCCAGACGGCGGGAAAGAGGCGTGAGTGTAATGTACCTTAGGCTCTACCGCCGCGTTGACCTCCGCCGCGAGGTCGTCCAGCCGCTGCAGGATGTCGTCACCGGACGTCCCCGCCACTGGCGTCACCGCGTCAACGGAGAAGCCGTAGGCCGACACGTCGATGCCTCCCACAACACCCCCGCACAGCACCGCTGGCGGACCGTACGCCGTCGCCGCGCGGGCAAAAGCCTCAGCCCCATCATCTGCCGCCTCCTGGAAAAGAGCACACATGGCTAGCGCATGGACTCCCTCCGCATCCTCCTCGTCGATGGGTACGCAGAAAGCCGCGGCCGAAGTAGGGGAATGTTGGCGACCGCCAAGAGGGCAGTCGCGGTAGAAGTGGTAAAGATCCTTACCAGTCTTCTTGCAGCGGGTACACAGCGGCTTAGCCCGCTGCTCGTCACGATCGTAGCCCACCGCCGGTGGGGATTGGACCCCCATGCGGAAGCCCCGCTGCGACTGCCCGCGCTGCTGCTGCTGCCGGCGCTGTCCGCTGCTCCGTGCTGCCGCTGCGGCGGGTCCTGCTGCCGCTGCACCACCGGCGGAGCCGCCTCGTACCTCTGCTGAACCAGCGCGGTCAGCTCGTTGATCTTGTCCAGCAGCGCCTGGTGCTCGCTGCTGGTGAGCAGGGCCGACGTGTCACCACCTGCGGGCTTGGCCAGGAAGGCCTTCCCGACGTCCGTCTGCGCCCATGCCTGGTAAATCTCGACGACCAAAGAGCGCAAGGCCACAAGGGAAACCGACGCGAGGTCGGCCACCATGGGGTAACGCACCTTGACCGCGGCGTAGAACACCGGGTCAAGCCTGCTGTACAGGCTGAGCTTCCTGGTGGCCTCGGTGGGTGTCCAGTAGGCCGCCTTGTTATCCCGCACCAAACGTTGTTCCCGAGCCAAAATCGGCTGCGGGTCAACGTTCGCGGGATAACCAAGCGCGGCATGCTCCTGCTGGAAGGACTCCCGCAACGCCACCGGTACGCTGTGCTTCACGATGTCCACCAGCGCACGCCGTCCATCTCGGTCGGCAGACGCGTCCGTACCCGTAAGCCAGACGTGGGCGTTGCTGTGCTTCTCGATGATAAGCCCAAGCACGTCGTACAACAGGGCGTTCACTTTGCTCACCACCAGAGCCTGGGGGTCGTCAAGGTCGAACGAGATGAGGTCCAGCCCAGCGGACTCAAACTCCGTACGTAGCTGAACCACCACGTCGGAGAGGAGACCCGCGTCAGTCGTGCCGCTGAAATAATGCTTCTTGTCGCCAAGGATATCCTCGCGGATACCCTTGGCCCATGTCCGATGGAGCCGCCCTTTGTAGACCTCGTCCACAAGCTTGGACTGCTCCTGCAGGTACTTCCTCGTCGCAACGTCGGCGTCGGTGTTGGAAGTAGGGTCGAGGTTCGTAACAGCCGGTGATCTAGCCGTCGGCGTGTTGCGAACCGCGTCCGTCAGCCTCAGCGAGGCGTCAATGTCGGAGTCCCTCGTGAGGGACCTCTTCGCACGTGTGTGAACAACCATAATTCTGAAAGCCTGATGGGAGGTGGCTGTCCACTACCCACGCTTAGGTACATCGCGATGTACCTAACTATACGTGTACGTTTAATGCCGCGGTGAGCCAAATTCTCGACGCGGGGTCGTGTGGCCCATTTCAGCCGTTGATGACATGTCCCTGTTGGTCCTGAAGCATTTGGTTTATGGTATTTAGCTCAATACGATAGTCTAGGCAGGTCATCGATATTGACAAATTTCAGAAAATGTACATTTTCAAAACTCCGAAAATCTTAGGTACATCCCTTAGGTACATCGCGTTTGATGCATGTGTACGACCGCTGAATGATGAATATCGATACACATTTGTTACAATGGTATTTAACACCCCTTAGGGCAGTTGTAAATTCAGGGGGTTGCATATAAACACCCAAGCACGCCTTCACTCGACACGCGGTTGTAGGCACCTAAAACTGATCCCACCGTATATGCATGCACGAAAAATCGATATTCCGCCTTAGGGTTTCGCACGTACGAGTGAACGATATTCATCAGGTGTGGTTAGAGGCTTGCATGGAAATTATTTAAAGCATCTCATAATGAAGGCTCTTGTCAATTATTGTCGGATTTCTGCCGTTCGCTTGCGGAACTCCACTTGGAGTTGAAGGCTGCAGCGTGTGCCTTCACCTCGCGTCCTTGGAGAAGCTGCCCTATTGCGCGACGAGCGGCCATGTTGGATACGTACCGCGAGCAAGATCAATAGCGCGGATTGTTTGGATTCTCTAACTACATATGAATTATATTTTATCAAGGTCTACTACCAGAATCCAGCCGAACGTTCACAGAGAGAACAATGCCGAGCTTGCCGAATATGGCGGGAAAACATTTATTTTGACCTGGGGTTTTTTGTTTTCTTCAAAAAGAGTGATTTTGAATGCATCAGAGCGCATATTGTACGGATCGGATCCGAATGTTGGTTGGATCATAATATCGATAGAAGAGGGTGTCTATTGGTTAATTGTCACTACAAGGGGCACACAACGTCGGATTTGGGCTTTGATGTAATATGTACGGCTTAGGTACATCGTTCTGTACCTAAGGCCCTTGGGTACATCCCCAATGTACCGAAGGGTAGTGGACATGGTACGCTGGGGCGCGTAAGGGTAATGGCGTGGGGAAAATGCGACGTCACAGTTACGTAAGGAGCGGTAGAGCCATGCGAGCGAGGGGCACTGGAAGACGTCGTCGAGGTCGAAGGTGCTGCAGACACCAGCCCAAGAAGCGGTAGCATGCTGGGCCAAGGCAAGAACTATACCGTAAAAGGACATTGCGCCAACGAAGCCCGGTCCAGGTCGAATCCCCATAGCGGCGGCTCAAAGACGCACTTACAAACTGCTCATCTCAAACTTCCCACTCGTACCCAAACGCGCCGTTGCGCACCACCTCTCAAAGCGGCTGCTTTAGCCAATCATGGTCAAATTAGCTGTGGAATATAGCGTGGAATGGGTCCACGACCTACTGGAATATCCCGGTTCAAGATATCAGACAGTCAGTGAACCAATATAGATAAACTCGTATAAGAAATAAACCCTAAGCTAGATATACCCGGAACGGTCACGGAGTCGGAACGGTCTCGAGTCTAGCTACCTGTGACACTCGGTGTGTCACAGCACAGGCTTACGGATCAGTCACGGTCCAGTGTTGGCTACCTAGGAATCTGTCATAGGGGCCTGCACCGGGACTCCCGGTCAGGGCTGCCTATACAGATTTCAGCAAGTTCTTGAAGAACCGAAGTGTTCTGAGAGGACGCGTCTTCGCTTCAAGCATGAAATGAACAGCATGCGAGTATCAATGGCTATTTCGACCAGCCGATACGGGAAGTTCACCCAATGCCCTCGGGTTCACAACCCGATGGTGGTAACGCATGTGATTGCGTGAGGGCATCGGAAGTAACTATATGAGGAGCATTGGGCTCATGCAAGCACTTCTGGACACCATAGCGCTGCACTCATACCCCACCAAGTATTATCGCGTGCTTGCTACAGTTCAATAGCAGCCGCGTCGTCTACCAGGTTCATATAGAACCGTGACAGTGGTATATCTCCGCTCAGGCGATGAACGAGAACACAAGTGTGTGTGCAGCAGACTTGATATATATGTTACGGTACAAGCGCGCCACACGCATATGCGTGTTTGTACCAGTACAAGCGCGCCAGGCGCGCTTGTGCTGGTTCAATTGTGCCGAGTACAATCGCGCCTGGCGCGCTTGTACTGGAACAAGCACGCATGTGCGTGCGGCACGCTTGTACCGTAACATATATATTGTATATAGATTGTATACTGTGCGACGGGTTTCGCACATACATATTGGCGCGACATAGTTCGCATAGAGGTTGTATACATATATACCGAATATCTACACGCGTACGACAGCATTCGCTGCAATATCGTCAGCGAACGGCGGAGTGCGCAATAAATCATCAGCGCGAACATATTCGCAGCTAACAGCATTCACAGCAATATCATCAGCAAATATGATATTGCTGGTGTGCGCAATATATATATATATACAAGGTGTGCGCACGAGCGTACGAATCGCACATATATGCTGTCAACATATCGCAGGGTTGGTACGGTATGCGAGAATCAGGCGCGCGAACGAAAAATTATCGTCAGTATGTATGATTCGCATCAACTGCGACAGGGACGCACGAAATTTCGTTATCAGCGCAATCGCATTCATACCATGCGACAGACACCGGCGACAACGACATACTGTGCGAAATAGATGTGCGACAACGATGTTCGCAAATGTTCCGCACGAATCGTTCAAGTGCGACGCACACATATGATGATTTCGCTATTCGCAAATGATCCGCACGAATCGTTCAGTACGACGCGCACGTACGATGATTTCAGCTCTTTCAGTGCGACGCGCACCTGCGATGATTTTATCTTATGCAGGGGACGCACGATTTGTGGACGCATGATTTGTGGTGCATCTACATGCAGCGCGACATACAATATATGTTACGCGCAAACATAGTATGCAATCGCGATGTTCATATAATACTTCGCAGATGTACATGCAATACTTTGCAGTTGGACGCACAATTTTGCATCAGATGGACATATGTTAGGGCTAGATAAGCGAGCCCTCAATATATCATATAAAATACAAGTAAACACTGCGTTGTAGAACGGCAACACAAGTGTTAGATAATAGCGGGATGAGGTGCAGAACTTCTGTGTGAAGATACTGCTGAAGCACAACGCTTCGCTCATCTATACCATACGTCTCCCATCGCATAGATGGTACCGCCATTGGGTTGTGAACCCGAGACGTTGGTTGAACGACCAGTATCGTCAGAACGAATAGTTCGTTCATACTGCGCATGCGTGTTCCGCACATGCTTAAAGCAAAGATGGTTCTTGTTTGTTACTTCAAGATGTATCTTGCTTTGCCATCTTCGAGTTCGACGTACGAACTCTCGATGACAGAGCCATTCAAGTCTTTCCTTGAATAATGACAGATGATGTGACTTATCATCTGGCGACATGTACAGTCATAGTCGACCGTACTGACGACTGTCATAATAATATATGACATGACTCGACATGACATGACATGACATGGTATGACATGTCTGACAGGTATGACACGTATGACATGTATGACACATATGTCATCGGTCATGATCCTGTATGGTATGACATGTCTGACAGGTATGACACGTATGACATGTATGACACATATGTCATCGGTCATGACCCTGACAGATCTCCCCTCTTAAAAGAGTTGTGACCTCACAACGGGCATACCTTTGTATATGTCTATGATGTCTTTGTTGTTGTCGCTTCTTGCTGGTACCAGTCTTCTTACACCGATTTGAGGCGTCCCTCATGGTGTTTTTAGGTTATTGGGGGGAACTGAGTCCACTTTAGTCCCTCACCTTACAGTTCTTAGGATGTAGCCCCCTTTGAAGTTCGTATCGTATTTCAGAGTGACGTTTCAAGGTTCAATGAATTGCGTTTCGTGATACAGATTGACGCTGGATTACTGATTGATCCACACGTATCGTGCGTCAGAGTGACGATTCAAAGCATCCGAAGTGTACGTTACGGATTATTTGCGCTAGCCGTCGTCGCTTTGCGAACGATGATCCCACGATTTAACGATTTATAATCGAACGATTCTCGGCCTGATATAGTGCACCCAACCCTTCCTCCCCTCCTTAAGCTACTTTGGAGGATCATAGGCGGCAACGGGGAGCCCGTGTTTGTTTCCGGAGTTATTTCACCGGGGGCTTGTTTTATTGCAAACAGAGTGGCCCTGCTTAACGGGATTGGACTTATAATCCTTACCCGGTCTGCTCACTCTTAATATGGTCCAGTACGCACGCTTTGACGAACATCTATCGCGATGAGTGAGAATGGATTCGCCACGTACTAATGTGAAATTTATTTAGTTATGTTTGTCAAGCACAACTTAGGATCACAACTCCGTCTACCTCAGTCGATATCTCCGGTAGCTTCGGATGACTGGCCAAGAATCCGATGACAAACCACGGTTTTGGCAAAGGTAGCATTTAGCAGTTTTTATTTATCCACAGATATGATATCTCGCATGTGCGTATCTGTGCAAGGGTATGATTTGTACAAGGCTCACTACACCTTTAGCAAGGAAGGATCAATTTCCTGCTTCTATGCAACATAATGATAAAACATTAAGAGCAAGGTATATAGATGATCGACATGTATTAGTATATATTACAAGAAGTAAGGGCATGAGGCTTAATATAATGTTTAGCCTTCATAGGCAGCTATTATGTCTGCTGCATTGGTCAGCTCTGTGGCTTTGACCCAGGTGTCATGCTCAGGGCCGTAGCCTGCATATCGCACTAAATAGTACTTGACACCTCTAGTGAACTTATCCGAGAGTATATGTGATATCTCAAATAGTGGTTGCCCTTCTTCGGTGATCATCTGTGGCAGAGGCAAAGGTGCTTGGATCGAGTCATTGTACAGCTCTAATCTGGATACAGGCTGTACCGGATGAATACGGATATCGAGGTCTCCGAAATCTAACTCGTATGCACGCCCATGGCTAAGCACTTTGGAAATGGTGAACGGCCCAATATATGGCTGCTTAAAGTGTCTGCCTGCCTCTGTCAAACCAGTCCATTGAATAAACTCGGTCCGTAAAAGAACTTTCTGCCCAACTGCAAACTGCCGAGGCATGTGAGTCTTATTGAATCTGGCTTGGCTAATTTCTGCTGCTCGGGAAATGTTGTCTACCGCGTTGGCATGAACAGCCGAGTACTGGTCAAAATGATCTCGAATAGCTCTTTGTATTGGAACAGGAGCTTCTGGCGGAATAGTGATTACCAGGTCATGAGGCGAAAGTGGTTGCGCCATCGAGTCGAGATAAAATGGTGAATAACCAGTTGATGCAGAAACTGTGTTGTTAATTGCAAACTCCACCAGAGGCAACTTGTCCTCCCACGAATTGGCTGAAGTATCATTGCAACAACACCTGTGGATGAAAAAATACCACCTAATCAGTTTACAAACCAGAGGATGGTGAAATCGAATCATGAATCAACAATTTGAAAAGTACCTGAGGATATCCTCGATGAAGGCATGGCTCCTCTCATTGGCAGCATTCGACTGTGGATGGTGTGAGGACGTCATGGACAATCTCGTACCAGTAGATTTCCACAGTGTCTGCCAGAATGTAGAGGTGAATCTGGGGTCTCGATCTGAGATGATGTTCCTCGGAAGACCATGGAGCTTGAAGATATGCTGCATATATATAGAAGCAGTATGCTGAGCTGTCCAGGTCATGCTGAAGGGAATGAGATGACAGCGATGAGAAAATTGGCACATTACCACAAATATACTGTCGTGCCCATTAGTGGTGATAGGCAGGTCAGTAATCCAGTCAAGAGATACATCTAGCCATTTTGTCTTAGGCACGGAATATCGTATATGTGCCTGACCATAAGGCTTGTGTCGCCTCGTTTTCTGGCGCTGACAAACGGGGCACTCCCGAATGTACTTGATGGCTGCCGTTGTCATTCCTGGCCAATAATACCGGCTACGCAGAAGATGAAGCATGCGATTTTTGCCTACATGACCAGAAATAGTGGCTGAGTGGCACTCATGAAGGAGAATGTGGCGAAGCTGTGTGATCTCACCGTCATCTGTGGGGACTTTAGCTGTTGGTGGAATGTACAGCTGTCTGCCATATATGGTCTTACGATAGATCAACCCCTGAATGAGCTCGAAGCTGTAGCTGCTGACTGACTGTGATGAAGTCGATGATGTCAGTTTAGCCAAAATAGTCTGTGCAAATGTATCACGATCATATTCGGATATAATGATGTCGTGTAGCTGATGAGCTGATGAAGAAGATATAAGAGCAATGAATGTAGGATCTGCAGATGGCATGACCTCGCTGATGTCCATGTGCTGAAGACAATCAGTGAGTTCAAAAAGTGCAGAGATACGAGTGAGTGCATCTGCGACCTTATTCTTATCGCCAGCAATATGCTCTATACGGAAGTTGTACTCGGAGAGCTCATCCAACCACCTTGCCTGTTTGGGGCTCAGTGTGGATTTGGACTGGAAATAAACCAGTGGCTGATGATCTGAGCGTACAATGGTCTCAGGAGCTCCCAACAAGATGTGGCGAAAGAATCGGAAGCCCTCCACAATGGCAAATAGCTCGATCTCAGGAATAGGCCAACGTCTCTGTGTATCGGATAGAGTGACGCTGTGATAACCACATGGCTTCATACCTTTTCCTTGATCCTGGAGTATCACTTGACCAACGTGTGTGCCTGATCCATCGACCTCCATAATAGATGGCAGTTTCTGATCTGGAAGCTGTAGTACTGGAGCGTTACAGATGGCACTTTTGAGGTTATCAAATGCCTGCTGCTGCTCAGATTCCCAGACAAACTCTGCATTATCTTTAAGGAGACGATTGAGCGGCTCGGCAACTTTGGAGAACTTTGGTATGAATCTCCTGAATTGACCGACCATGCCCAAGAATGACCGAAGGGATGACTTGCCATCTTTAGCCATACGGCGTAGAGGCTGTTTTCCAACGGTAGGACCATAAGACACTGGAGGCTGAATTGCCATAACTGCTCGGATTCTGTCTTCGATGATGGACAAGCCTGCTTCAGAGATGTGATGTCCGATGAAGTCTATAGATCTGACGAACAACTCCACCTTGGAAGGCCTGATGAAGAACTGGTGTTCTCTGCAACGCTGGAGAAACTGTCGGACATGACTCACGTGGCTGTCAAAATCCGGACTGTATACGATGGTATCGTCCATGAAAATGACAAGGAACCGATCGATGAAGTCGAAGAATGCCCGATTTCCTACACGTAGAGCTGTTGCAGGAGCATTGGTCAATCCGAAAGGCATGACTGTCCACTCATAGGAACCGTATCTGGTGCGAATAGCTGTTTTGTGAATGTCATCTGGATGTATAGGGATCTGATGGAAAAACTGATTGAAGTCAAATCTGCTAAACCATCGTGCGCCTTTCAGCTGTTCAAGAAGGGTGTCGTGAGGTGGCAATGGATACGTGTCCTTAATTGTGATGTTATTAAGGGCTCGATAATCACAGCACATCCTCCACTTCCCACCTGGCTTAGGAGCGAAAATGATAGGACATCCATATGGAGATGATGACGGACGAAGGATACCCAAGTCGACATATTTGATGATCTGTCGTTTGAGTTCTTCCATCATGGGTACTGGAATGGTACGTACTGGCTGCGATGGTGGCTTGTGCCCAGGTTCAATGTTGATTCGATGATAACCACCTTCAAACCGTTCTGGCCTATGACCAGCTGGAAGATCCTCCTGGAATATGTCTGAAAAGTCTTCTCTCATCTGATCACGTGCTGCTGTGACCTCGGGGTCTTCCATAGTGGTGTCTGTGTCTGATGCTGTAAAGACCAGTTCACCGTCGACCTCTGAGAGAAAGAAGAGATAAGCTACGGCTTCTTCAGCCGAACCACTGGATCGAATACGACGAAGGTGCTTTCTCATGGTGGTGGCGCTGACCAATTCCATTTCAGGAAGGTCATCTGAGTCCTGGAGTCTGTTCAACTCTGGACAATACTGTGCGAATACTGGAGCCTGATGAATGCTTCCTAGTGATCGTCAGATTTTTGGTCTGAAAGTCAATATGTGGATTTCTCCTCTCCAACCAATCTTGACCCAGAATGACAGTGAATGGTTTCATGTCAATGATGTAGAAATCTTCTGTATCCTTATACTTGCCCAGCGTAAATGTAGCTTTGGGAAGATAGGATGTGCATGGTAGTTGGCTTCCTCCAGCCAATCCCACTGAAAACGATGAAGAATCTGTGGGTGCTATACCAAGCTGAGCAGCGAACTGTCTGTCAATGAAAGACGATGTGGCTCCTGGATCTACCAAAATGTGAGTACTCTGTCCATATACTTTCCCTTTGTACAACAACAGCTTCTTCTGTGATTTCAGCTGTGCTGTTTGAGACTGCATCTGTGCGATGTGCTCTGAGGGAGTGTCCATCTGCTGAAACTGTAATGTCAGACTGGAAAGGACTTCTTCTGAGATACTCTCAACCCGGCCACTTGCTTCAGTGGCCGGGTCATAAATTCAGGCTGATTTATCTTGGGGGTGCTCTCAACACTGGTACCTGTGCAGTACCCTGAGAGTTTCCCTGAGGAGCTGGAGCTGAAGCTGGAACTGGAGTTGCAACTGCTGCATTAATGCTGTGCTGATTCTTCAGTTCCTTAACCAAGGTGTTGATCGTGTTGATGAGTTTGCCGGACCCATCCTTAGCACCCTGATTCTGCTGCTGCTGTCTCCGGTTCTGGAAAGGACTCTGAGCTGGTGGCTTACCCTTGATCTCCTTCCCATCTGGGGTCTTGGTGGAATAACAATCCTTTTCGATGTGACCAACACGACCACAACGATTGCAAGACTGAGGATTCTGTGATTTCCCTTTTCCTTTGCCCTTGCCTTTTCCACCTTTTCCCTTGCTCCGATTCTGATTGGAGTTCTGGCTGCCACTCTGGTTCTGATTCCGATTTCTGTTGGATCTGTCATATGGCTTCTGGCCACGTCCTTTGTCCTTGTCCTTCTTGGCTGGACCTCCTGACGACTGCTCCTTCTGACCCCGATAGTGAAGGGTTTCTGACTGCTTTGAATGAATGACATAATTCAAATCAAGCAGTATCTGTGTGGTTTCTTGCCACGACAGATTGTTCCTTTGCTGTTCTGTCAGAAATCTGAGTTGGAACTGTCTGCGGAGATCTGGATCCATACTGGTGACGAATCTATCCTTTATTAGCACATCGTTCAAATCAACTGCTGCTAGAGAAGCCAGTGATGTGAATGTGCGCAAATAATCTGCAAAGGTTTGGGTTCCTTGAGACAGTGCCATAAGGTGTTTCTTGGCTACTGATCTCTTGTGAGGATTACCAAATTGTCTGAGGAATGTCTGTCTGACCATTTCATAGGTGGCATGTGGCTGTTGTGCCAAGACCTGAAAATAGTGTCTGTCGTTGTTCTGAATAAGAGTCAGAAACACTGTAATCAAGTCCTTATCCTTGACACCTGGATAGGTGAACTGGAAATATCTGTCCACCGTGTCCAACCAGACTTCTGCGTCCTGTCCTGATTTGAATTCCCTAGGTGGTGTCATTTTCACCTTTGGGACCAAACTAGGTGGAGCTGGTGCTGGGACTGAATCTGTATCTGGATCTGTAAAAACCATCGGAGGATTATCTTCTGTGAACTCGTTTTCTGGTTCCTGAGGCTCATTGGCTGGATCCCTAAATCGGCTCATGTCTGGCTTCATACGACTGATGTTGTCATAGTAGCCTATCTGGTCATATCTGGTTTGTGTGTCGTCATAACCAGCGATCCATTTCGGGACTTTAAACCGGCTGAATGCATCATATGAACCAAGAATGTCGAAAAACCATGTCGATGGATCTGGGTTGATATTAGGAATCTCTGGCTCTTCCTCTTCGAGTGCAACCATCTAAAAACAAAACACAGCACAAAAATACCTTCAGCTAATCGACTAACTGAGTGTGTGTGATTTATATATATATATGGTATATCTGTATGTTTACATACATGTAGTACATAATAATGAGGTAGGTATATATATATATCCACCTTCTTCCCCCCTCAAGGAAGTGTGTGATATAAGGCAGTTGTCAATTGCCTGTACCTCATAAATAGCATGCATTCCTTATAGGAAGCATCTGTTACAGTTTTAGGGTTGTTGCCCGATATATCATCATGTCTGTGTCGAATACAGCATGATATGTTAATGCCAAACACGAAGTTTATCGAATATATAGTGGCATTTTAGGGCATGTTAGGTTACAGTGGCCCATATACCCAATAATGTGATTAGGGTGTTACATGTCATCAGTAACCCTAAAATAGGTAAAAATAAAGCAGTATAAATATTTTGCAAACATTTTTAAGCAAAACTGCATTTAATACCATACTGAATGTTACGTGGTTTTCAGGAGGTATGTTACACCCCTGACACACACATTCAATTTTTAGGGTGTTACATGGTGTTACACATGCTGCATAAATCAGGGATTGTTTATTGATAGCTAAATATTCATTTTAGCAAAAAAAAATCAATCCGAAATTTTCAAAAAATTACACGTACAGCATTTTGACGCATTTAGTGTTACAGCCAATATGTATACCCCTACATATTCCACACCTGCTATCTAGGGTGTTACACGAGATATGACTATTGTCATTATGATTTTCTCATACCTCAATAGGTATAAAATCATATTATCAAATAAAATAGGGTCCGATTTTCAATTTTCAAATCTATCGCAAACGGATTTTACCCATTTTGGCCGTTTTTGGCTATATATATATATATATACATATCTCTGTGTGTGTGTGGAATGCAAAGTACAGAAGCACTGCAAATCACTTTACCTTTGCACATGACAAATTTCATGGCATAAAAGTGAATTATGCTGCATATCAACATCTGAGGTTGATCACATTTCTGGGTTTTACTGATTTAAACCCATGGCAGTAAATGTACTTTCTGATGATATATAGATTTATCAACAATAAGCGGATTATCCACTTAAGTGATAATTTGTCAATCTATGATATGTTTTGAGCATATGTCTGTGCTCTAAGATTTATCAAAATGATATCTCTTACTTTAAACATATCAGGACATTGCTTGATTATATAATCAAAGCAGTTTGACACAACACATATGTATGTGTGTGCTTGTCCTCAACAACTTCTATCAGATGTCAATATAGTTACTGCTCTGAAAGAGTTACATGCATTTTGAACTGATCAATTCTGAGTCAATTGTCATTATGCAATGTACTTGTTGTTGTTGCTCCAGCGATGATATGTGGAATGACGAATGGACTGCGCCCAACAGTTACCAGCTGTTGCATGGGCACTGTATATTGCCTTCGGGTCTGGAGATAACTCCATCCAGCCCTTCAGCATGCTGGATTATCTGTTCCCATATCTATCGCCATCACTGACACTTCACACGCACATGTGTTTGTGAAGTGTTATCCATATTATCATATACATGATAGATATTAAAGTTGGTCAATTCACTATGAATCAGTGAATATCAATATATACAGTAATGCAGTGTGTGTGCATGTATAGTACTTATTGATTAGTACTTTTTTGCCAGTGTGTGTGTGTGTGTGCTCACTTTTACACACTTACAGGAAGATAAGTTCTGGACATTACAATATTTTCAGACAGTTTATCATGCAGGATAATCAGTATACCATGCACTGAATGAATCTAGCATGATATATTAGGTTAGAGTTTATTGTAATTCCAAGATAATCTCATTCACAAAATGAGTTGCTGGTCTATTTCACATATAGTTCCGGTGAGCAATCCTTTCAGTGATCCACAGTAGAACGATATGTGGTCCGAAGAGTATCTCGACTCCACCGGGACATAACGAGCTAATTACTGTGTTAAGACCACTGAACAGGCACCTTACACTATATGGGTTCGAATATAGTTAGCATGCACAGCAGGTATGCTTTTGTGCATGTCTGATGCATTTTGATATGATGCCATTTATTCCAGCTGCTACCGTGATCAAGCTGGTTCATACATAACATCTGCTAACATGATGCATGCACAAATTACAATGTGGCAGTCACTCAGTATAGAATGTGCATATACTCAGATGCTGCATGTTAATGTGTGCTGCATGTTAGTGTGTGCTGCATGTACTGCGAGTTCAGATAAACATCTTGCACACTATATTGCAGATAAGCATGAAATGCTGACAATTTGAATATTTGTGCAGTCATCAATATGTGGTGTGTGCTGCAGTAATAATCAGATGTCCATCATGCATCCATCAAAAATGTGCCTGCGAGTATTTTGATGTGAGTATGTAATGTACAGATGATTGTAGCAACTTTTTGACATCATCTTCATAAAATTGAAAGATAATCGTAGCACGCTGCAATTAAATTATGCAATCGGGCGCGCTGCTGATGAAAAGCATATATCGTCGTCGCCATTTATCAGCGCATGATACGAGCGCTGACTTATGCACGGATCAAAATCCGTCGATGATTACTATGCCGTATATCATTCTGAACAATTTTCAAATGCGATTCATCCATGCGCGTGCATGTAATTGACACGCATGCTGTAAACTGCGAATCACTTCTGCGAGAACATGCGACTGCCGCGCATGCTGCCAACTGCGAATCAGTCTATCGCGCATCGACATATATGATAGCCGTACAAAAAGCGATTTGATGCGATCACGAAAATTGTAATACTGCGCTGATGACTTTCCGCACGGATAACGATTCCGCTGATGATTTATGCTTCCGCGTCTCATTTGCGAACATATGTACATCTGCGAAACATATATGCGAGTACACCTCATCGCTGCGCGAATGTATGCCATATGCACACCTTGTCGTGCAGTATATGCGATCAGCTGTATCCTGCGAACGCGACAATTATCTCGCACACCGTCTTCGCTATTGCAGCGGTATATGCGATATATCAAGTATTCGTATTATTCAAGTGCGTCGCCTTATATGATTAAGCTCCGCAACCTGTCAACACAAAATTAATGATATCTACGCGCTGCACACAATTGAGTTCTCGTGTTGTTCGTGCCTTGACGAGCTAAATTAGAATACCATTCTGTTAGGGCTAGATAAGCGAGCCCTCAATATATCATATAAAATACAAGTAAACACTGCGTTGTAGAACGGCAACACAAGTGTTAGATAATAGCGGGATGAGGTGCAGAACTTCTGTGTGAAGATACTGCTGAAGCACAACGCTTCGCTCATCTATACCATACGTCTCCCATCGCATAGATGGTACCGCCATTGGGTTGTGAACCCGAGACGTTGGTTGAACGACCAGTATCGTAAGAACGAATAGTTCGTTCATACTGCGCATGCGTGTTCCGCACATGCTTAAAGCAAAGATGGTTCTTGTTTGTTACTTCAAGATGTATCTTGCTTTGCCATCTTCGAGTTCGACGCACGAACTCTCGATGACAGAGTCATTCAAGTCTTTCCTTGAATAATGACAGATGATATGACTTATCATCTGGCGACATGTACAGTCATAGTCGACCGTACTGACGACTGTCATAATAATATACAGTAATCACCCACCTGTAAGAAAACAGAGAAATCCAGGTCAGTCAGCTTTTCTCATCGAGTTGGGTACCCCCCACCCGGCGTCGGCGTCATAAAACGCTATGGATAGTGGACCGCGATCTCGTGAGCCAGCCAGCGAATTCCATAACCATCCACGTGGACACCTTCCCTAGCCAGCCCGTTCTCTTAAGGTGTTTATTTTCCGAGAAAATGGACCCTGAGAGCCGTGCGCAGCTTAAAGAATTAAAGCAAGATTTTGATGACGATATTATATATATCTGAAACAGACTATCGGGAACTTAAACCTTTAAGACAAGTTTTGTGCAAAAAATCATGAAACCCATCAAATATACCATATTTGTCAATTTCCCGGCAAAGTTTTCTTAGTTTAAGAAATGCCTCTCCAGCTAGGCAGCCAGCGGTCATTTTCCTTATTTCAGGCCATCTCATAAGTCGGAAAATCCAGTCAGCTTTTCTCATCGAGTTGGGTACCCCCCCCCGAAACGCTGGCTATTTCCTTAACGTCGAGTTTCCTTAAATGTGAGTGATTACTGTAT
>LGRX02015459.1:0-13607 GCA_001247695.2 Cymbomonas tetramitiformis | reverse complement strand
CATAATTATGTCATCGGTAATGACCCTGACAACATATGATGCTGCGCAGTGATAAGGTGTGCTATACCAATCATCAGTATATACACATATGCTGTGCAATAATAGTGTGCAATGTCATCATCATTTCACACACTTATTGTGGTATACACCATGCATCTTGGCCTAAACAAGAATTTTTTTTGAAATCGCCTAAATTTTTTTGACCCATTTTTCGGGGCCGAACCTATATTTTTTTGCCCTTTTTTTCAGGATGCCTAAATTTTGATGAAAATTTCCCTCTTTTTTTCGGAGCCGTAGAGCCGCTGAGGGAGGCGCGGAGGCGCGGCGGTGCGGAGGCGCTGCGATGTGATAATGCGGTGAGATGAAACGCAATGCGGTGAGATGTTATGTCGCGGTGAGATGTTATGTCGCGGTGAGATGTTATGTCGCGATACTGTATATAGAAAGGAGGAAGACGATAGGGGAAAGGGGAAAGGGAAGGAAAGGGAAAGGGGGGGGAGGAAAAAAGGGAAACCTGGGGAAGGGGAAAAGGGAAAAGGAAAAAGAAGAAAAGGAGGAGACAAACGTAGAGGGGGCGAGGGGGGTAGGGCTTAAGTACGGAGTGTGCGTAGCTTGCGGAGCACGTGGGTTTTGACGGATTGCTTCAAGAGTGATAACGTCTCTTTGCAACATCCGCAAAAGAGCCTCCCTGCTGAGATACGCAAACACTGGTCGGGAAATTCGGTGATGCGCTTGGAGGGCTCGATCTTCGGCTCCTTCGTGATGCGTACACCCCCTCCTGCGCGCTTCTTTCCAGAGGGAGGTTTCAGAGAAGCAGGGTATATTGCTTACCGTGGCGGGCCGGCCCGGGGCCGTAGCTCACCACTCCAGGCCGAATGCGGGCCGATGGGATGTATGGGTGCGGGCCGTGACGTTTAATATGAAAATAGCGGAATTAATGCAAAATTATGCGATTTTTGCATTATCACCATACTTAAAATCACAATGCGGGCAGTTTTGGAGATTGGCCGTATTGGCCGAAAACGGGTCAGTGGACTTTGCCGGTTGCGGGCCGTAAAGAAAAAAGAAAGCAATACACTATGGCTACTACCCAAATTCATGGTCCTACCACAAGGACCGATGGGCAATTGCGGTTTCGATCACTAAATCGACTATTTGAGGCACAGGCAACATTTGCACATGATATTTATGAGTTAAATGAATTTTATTTCTTATAGCGGCGGCTCCCATGAGACTTTAGGTGTGTGGTTGAACGATACGCTTTAGGGGTGTAATTTCACCAAAAGCTTGAAGAAAATGGTGGTCCTACCACAAGGACCACCGTTATTTTGAGTATTAGGAGTCACATGGGGGGCTCACGGTGATGCTCATGGTTATACATCTTGAGTTTATGACCAAATAAGATAACTGAATCGGTTACTTCGCACCCTCATCATCATTTCCGCTCTATTTCAGCATGGCGCATGTTCAACACAATGCAAATTCCGAATTTAGTGAATTTCGGACTTTAGAAATTGGCATTCATCCATTCTAAAATGTACACGCCAGTCGAAAAATAAGATATTTGGATGATGTTAGACTTTCAGAAATTCGCAATACATATATACTTGAAGATTTAATGTGCCGCACACACCAACCTTGCGATATATGCCCTCTAGCAAGCAATTATGATGGCTGGCTGGTCAGCTCGCGTGACCACTGTTTTAGGGGGGAAACCAACGAGCCAATATCTTAGAGGGGAAGCCAACGAGCCAACGACCCAATATACGCATTCCAACCGGGCCTACCGCCCAAATATGATTGAGACATGTGTATAGGTTCAATTTGATGGTATCCGCGCAGGTGTAGTGTTGATATATGATTGGTAAAAAAAATATTGAAGATGAGTCACTAATTTGCCACATTTTGAATGTTCCAAAAAATCCGGTTTGAAAAATTTGAGTGTAGAGGTTTGAAATGCGTTCGTCATGGATATATGGGATGGATATAGGCCAAAGCAGCGTTCAAATAAATTAATATAGGACCTATATATGCCACCTTTCATTGGTCAGACACCACAAATCACGGGAGATGGCCAATTAAATTATCGGAACAATGGTCCTCGTGGTAGGACCAAATCGTCGATTTGGTCCTACCACAAGGACTGCGGGGTAGTAGCCAACTATACCATACACGATGCATCACTATACCATACAGCCATTATTATAATACATGTTGACAGTGAGTGACAAGTTATCCCACGTATGCCACTAATCACAGGTCATCATCACTATCACATACTGCAACTTGCTATCATACTGTAACTTGTGTACCAATCACACTGTGATAATAATCAGTTTGGTCACATATACTTAGCATACATGCACACATATGCATATACCAACCTGATCACGATAACGGTTGGCATACACATGCATATACCAACAGTGTAACATAGATGTATTAGCAAAGGATTAAAAAGTAAGGACTTATCTTCATTAGAAACCATCATTTAGTTCTGTTGATCGATTTGATGGCTGTCTGTCCGCGCCTAACCGACCATGGGCTTGTACCCCATGGAACCGGGGGTTTATCCAGCAATACAACTATGCTACACTGTAACATGCATATCTTACATACATGCTAGACTTTGCATCAATATACCATTTAGCATACCTGCTGTGCAAGTATAGGCTATAAATGAAATCCAATTGGTATAAGGTGCCAGTCTTGGTCATTAAGACAGTAATTAGCTCGGTTATTCCTGACGGAGGATTTAGGATGGAATAACTGTTCTACTGTTGATCGAGATGGAATACACACCGGAGCCACTTGTGAAAATACACCATTCAACTCATCATCCGTCATGATGAGAAGTGCAGGATTACAACTATACTATGCTGAAATCTGTATAGGTAGCCCTGACCGGGAGTCCCGGTGCAGGCCCCTATGACATATTCCTAGGTAGCCAACACTGGACCGTGACTGATCCGTAAACCCGTGCTGTGACACACCGAGTGTCACATGTAGTTAGACTCGAGACCGTTCCTCGGAATTCGCGGCCGGGAATTTCAGATTCGTGGCCGCGAATCCTGACTCCGTGACCGTTCCGGGTATATCTAGCTTAGGGTTTATTTCTTATGGGAGTTTATCTATATTGGTTCACCGACTGTCTGATATCTTGAACCGGGATATTCCAGTAGGTCGTGGACCCATTCCACGCTATTTTTCCACAGCTAATTTGGCCATGATTGGCTAAAGCAGCCGCTTGGAGAGGTGGTGCGCGACGGCGCGTTTGGGTACGCACGGGAATTTTGAGATGAGCGGTTTACGGTGAGCGTCTTTGGGCCGCAACTATGGGGATTCGACCTGGACCGGGCTTCGTTGGCGCAATGTTCATTTACGGTATTACGCTTGCCCTGATCCCGCTTGCTACCGATTTTTGGGCTGGTGGCTGCAGCACCTTCGACCTCGACGACGTCTTCCAGTGCCCCTCGCTCGCATGGCTCTACCGCTCTTTCCGTAACTGTGGCGTCGCGTCTTCCCCACGACATTACCCGCACGCGCCCCAGCGTACCATCTCCCATGTCCCATCAGGCTTTCAGAGTTATGGGTGTTTCCACACGAGCGAAACGGTCCCTCACGAGGGACTCCGACATCGACGCCTCGCTGAGGCTCACTGACGCGGTTCGCAACACGCCGACGGCTAGATCACCGGCTGTTACGAACCCCGACCCTACTTCCAACACCGACGCCGACGTTGCGACCAGGAAGTACCTGCAGGAGCAGTCCAAGCTTGTGGACGAGGTCTACAAGGGGCGGCTCCATCGGACATGAGCCAAGGGTATCCGCGAGGATATCCTTGGCGACAAGAAGCATTATTTCAGCGGCACGACTGACGCGGGTCTCCTCTCCGACGTGGTGGTTCAGCTACGTACGGAGTTTGAGTCCGCTGGGCTGGACCTCGTCTCGTTCGACCTTGACGACCCCCAGGCTCTGGTGGTGAGCAAGGTGAACGCCCTGCTGTACGACGTGCTTGGGCTTATCGTCGAGAAGCACGGCAACGCCCACGTCTGGCTTACGGGTACGGACGCGTCTGCCGACCGAGATGGACGGCGTGCGCTGGTGGACATCGTGAAGCGCAGCGTACCGGTGGCGTTGCGGGAGTCCTTCCAGCAGGAGCATGCCGCGCTTGGTTATCCCGCAAACGTTGACCCGCAGCCGATTTTGGCTCGGGAACAACGTTTGGTGCGGGATAACAAGGCGGCCGACTGGACACCCACCGAGGCCACCAGGAAGCTCAGCCTGTACAGCAGGCGTGACCCGGTGTTCTACGCCGCGGTCAAGGTGCGTTACCCCATGGTGGCCGACCTCGCGTCGGTTTCCCTTGTGGCCTTGCGCTCTTTGGTCGTCGAGATTTACCAGGCATGGGCGCAGACGGACGTCGGGAAGGCCTTCCTGGCCAAGCCCGCAGGTGGTGACACGTCGGCCCTGCTCACCAGCAGCGAGCACCAGGCGCTGCTGGACAAAATCAACGAGCTGACCGCGCTGGTTCAGAAATGTCTATTCTACTAATTTTAGGGCGGGTTAACAATACCTAAGAGCGATATTCGAGCACCCTAATATCCTTAATAATTCGAGATGTCGCATACAACCCATGCTTGGCAATGTTTATTGTAGTTAGTTTTGTGTGTGGAAACTGTAATTTCTGCCACTTGGATGGGTACACCGGGCTGAAATGGCGTTCAAAGCTAGGGCGGGTTGGCCCAAAAATTACGGCGGGTTAACCCCTAATAACTTCGTTTATTGTTGCTCCGCGTAGGCTACGTGGTGGTGCCCAAGGCACTAAGTGACAATATTTCAAGGAAATTTTATGTGTTGTGACCTTACGTTTCGATCTAGAGCACTTCCCTATCGGTATAGACCAATCCTCAGCCCAAAGTGTCTGGAGCTCTGCCAACTTTTTTGGGGTAACTTTGAGGGTTGATAAACGCCTGTTGTTCGTACTTTTTGCCCGAACTCGATTACCAATCCTCAGACCAAAGTGTCAAGAGTTCTCGCAACGTTTTTTGGGTAATTTTGAGGGTTGATAAACGCCTGTTGTTCGTACTTTTTGCCCGAAGTCGATTACGCGCGCGATATCGTAGAAATGCCTAGGTATTGGTAACCCGCCGTAACAACGTGTTACGGCGGGTTAACCCGCCTTTCGCAGAATAGACAGAAAAGGTACGAAGCGGCTCCGCCGGTGGTGCAGCGGCAGCAGGACCCGCCGCAGCGGCAGCACGGACAGCGCCGGCAGCAGCAGCAGCGCGGGCAGTCGCAGCGGGGCTTCCGCATGGGGGTCCAATCCCCACCGGCAGTGGGCTAGGATTGTGACGAGCAGCGGGCTAAGCCGCTGTGTACCCGCTGCAAGAAGACTGGCAAGGATTTTTACCACTTCTACCGCGACTGCCCTCTTGGCGGTCGCCAACATTCCCCTACTTCCGCCGCGGCTTTCTGCGTACCCATCGACGAGGAGGATGCGGAGGGAGTCCATGCGCTAGCCGTGTGTGCTCTCTTCCAGGAGGCGGCAGATGATGGTGCTGAGGCTTTCGCCCGCGCGGCGACGGCGTACGGTCCGCCAGCGGTGCTGTGCGGAGGTGTTGTGGGGGGCATCGACGTGTCGGCCTACGGCTTCTCCGTTGACGCGGTGACGCCGGTGGCGGGGACGTCCGGTGACGACATCCTGCAGCGGCTGGACGACCTCGCGGCGGAGGTCAACGCGGCGGTAGAGCCTAAGGTACATTACACTCACGCCTCTTTCCCGCCGCCTGGGGGCATTGCGACGCAGGCTTCGGCTCTGGTGTGTGACCCTGCGGGCGCAGGTATCACACCGGAGGAGCAGGTTCCGGCAGGTGGTGCGGCGGCATCGGCATCCGCCGTGCCGGCCCCTGCTATGCCTGTCTTGGAGAATGAGAAAGAGCTCCTGGAGCTCTACGGCTACGGCCCGCCGGTGTCCCTTCAATCGACGCGGGTGACCACCACGGAGAAGTCCGGCGGTGAATTCGCGGGGGTTGTGGAGACTGTCAACCACGCCGCGGTTGCGCCGGTTGACTTGACCGGCTACGACACCGACGACTACGAGGATTTTGCAGACGGCAGCTTCGCCGTCAAGCCGCGGGCTCCGGCCATCTCGACCAATCATGCGTCAAAGCCCGCAGCCCACGTGCCTGAGTCTGGTGGTGCTTCCCGCACCTACGGATGTGGCAAGCCGCCATGGGGCTTCCCCGCACACGCGGGCCCGTGGGGGTTTCATTACCTTCTCTCCCTCATTCTTTTCATCTCGATCATGGGTGTGGGGGCTGCCGCCTACACGGCGGCCAATGACATCGACTCTGTGCAGGTATCGGGTCGGGCTGCACCGCAGCCTGTGCTGTGCAGGGGGGATTTATGCATCTACACTGGTATATCCGAGCTGGACCCCGTCACTCTGGATGCAGTACTGCACTCCCTGGGTGCTGCGACGGTGGTTCACCGGCCGCCTGACCCACTGGAGTGCAGTGTTGCAGGCTGCTACCGTGGACATTGTGATGGCGGTGTCCCTCTGGACTTTGACCCCGAGTAGCTTTCCTTCTGGCTCTGGCAGTACACCACTCTGGTGGTGTGCCGAGATGTGCTTTGACCTCAACATGGTCTTCAATTTGGTTTATGCTTTGCTTTGACATCTACAATCTTCGATCTGGTTTGCTTACACAGTGCCTTTCAGTTGTTTGGCGGGAGCTACTTGCCCGTAGGTTTCTGCACTTGTGCTAGCTAGAGGGTTCCAATTTGTGTATCAGAATGGCACAGTTGGATTAGCAGTTAGGTTTGTCACCCTAGCTCCTACCCTAACTTATCTTAACTTCTCTGACTTACCTGTCAGTCACCACCCACAGTGCTGGGGTGGTGTGCTGAAATCTGTATAGGCAGCCCTGACCGGGAGTCCCGGTGCAGGCCCCTATGACATATTCCTAGGTAGCCAACACTGGACCGTGACTGATCCGTAAACCCGTGCTGTGACACACCGAGTGTCACATGTAGTTAGACTCGAGACCGTTCCTCGGAATTCGCGGCCGGGAATTTCAGATTCATTGCCGCGAATCCTGACTCCGTGACCGTTCCGGGTATATCTAGCTTAGGGTTTATTTCTTATGGGAGTTTATCTATATTGGTTCACTGACTGTCTGATATCTTGAACCGGGATATTCCAGTATACTATCTGAATTGATATGCATCATACTTGCTATGTGCTGTCCAGTGGTATACAGACTATCTTCGTTGTATGATTAATCACTATCAATTTGCTTAAGTGTACTAAATCAGCAAGTACCTGCACAATGCACAAATCACTGACATTATTACTATGTATATTGACATTCACTGATTCAGTAAGTGTAATGATTAACTATAATATCAACTACATGTATGATACATAGATACCATCCAACAAACACATGTGCGTGTTGGATGTCAGTGATGGCGATAGCTAAGGTAACAGGATAAATCCACATGCTGAAGGGCTGGATGGAGAATATCTCCAGACCCGAAGGCAGTATACAGTGTTCACAAAGCAGCTGGTCACTGCTGAACACTGTCCATACCGTTTCACTATCGCTGGAGCAACACCATCGTCTACATTGCATTCTGACACTTGATTGAGTTCTGATCACTTCAATGCATGTAATAAATCTCACAGATCAGTATTCATCTCGACAGCTGATAGAGGTTATCACAGACATTGTTCTAATTGTATAAGCATTGTTCTGATTTACTTGGAATCTGAAGATATCATTTTGATACTCTTTCAGTGCACCGCCATATGCCCAAGTAAATGGTAGATTACTATGAGCATTTGCTCAAGTTACTTAGTATCTGGATGGTAATGCCATCCAGAGTATTGTCATAGATCCAACGAGATAAAGCAGACCTCCAGCAGACCCATTCGTGGGTGGGCAACGCGATCAACAGCCACTGACAGGCGACTGAACCGAGGAGTAAGTCTCGCCTTAAGCTACTGGCTAAGGTTATCTAAGGAGTTGACAGTCCTAAGTAAGTAATAAATCAACTGACAAGTTCGTTATCACTTAAGTGACTGCACTTAACTGTTGATACACCTACATATTCACATTAGGGTTTGGTCTATTTGTCATGGGTTTCAATCAGTAAAACCCAATATACCCAATATTGACCATACATATATCTTCACATAACAACATGAAAAATGCCAATTTCCATTTCATGTATTCAGGTGAGATATATTACAGAGGTGTAACAGATGTATACATTCTAGTATACACTGAGGCTCATACACACTGAGACTCATAAGTCAATAAGTGGCGAAAATAGGTGAAAATCTCACACGTAAGATTTCAAAATGAAAATTCGGGTCCGATTTTTTTCGCTGATCCAATTTTTCACCTATTAAGGTATATGGGGAAAATACCTGAGCACTTGTAACACCCTGTAACACCCTAAAATCACATGATAAAACTTAGGGGTGTAACGTACATCTCAAGTATCACGTGATAAGCAGTGACATGCTGAATGCAGTTTAGCTTTATTCCTTCAGGAAACATGCATACTGCTCAAATTTGATATAATTAGGTGTTACTGATACCATATAACACCCTAAGGTCACTGCATGTGATTAGGGTCATAGTAACCCGTAACACCCTAAAATGCCACTGAATACTAGTGAACAACACTATATTTGGCATTTAATGTCATGCTGAAATCAGCACATGCATGACTAATATTTCGGGCAACCACCCAAGAACTGTAGGGCAACATCCCAAGAACTGTACAACTGCTTCCTGTAAGGATTGCATGCCATTTAATGAGGTATTAGGCAATTGACAACTGCCTATGGTTTTCACACTTCCTTGAGGGGGGAAGAAGGTGGAATCGTGTATATACTTCACCTCATTTATATCAATGTACAAATATAATACATGCACAATACATATATATATATATATCACACACACACATCTATTTTGAAGGTTTTGTTGGTGTGGTGTTTGTTTTTGATGGCAGAAATACCAGCTATAGATCAAGATCCGTCTAACTGGTTCTTTGGCATCCTGGGTTCTTATGATCACTTCAGCAGATTCAAAGTACCGAAATGGTTAACTGGTTATGCTGACACTCAGACCCGGTATGATCACATAGGATATTTCGATGCCATCAGCAGAATGAAAACAGACATGAGTCGGTACAGAGATCCGGAGACAGAGCCTCAGGAACCAGAGGAGGAGTACACGGAGGATCATGCTCCGCCTGTATTTACAGATCCAGATGATGGTCAGGTCCTCCCAGCATCAGTTCCAGCCGCAATTGTTCCCAAGGTGAAAATGAATCCACCAAAGGAATACGAAGTCGGACAGGATGCAGAGGTTTGGATGGAGACAGTGGACAGATATTTTCAGTTCACATATCCAGGAGCACCAGATAAGGATCTCATCACAGTCTTCCTCACATTCCTACAGAATAATGACAGTCACTACTTTCATGTTGTGGCTAAAACACCTGATGCCACATATGAAAATGTCAGGAATACATTCCTCAGGCAGTTCGGAAATCCCCAGCACAAGCGGTCAGTAGCCAAAAAGCATTTAATGGCACTACAGCAGGGTAACCAGACTTTCGCAGATTACCTGCGCACATTCACATCACTGGCTTCTTTAGCATCAGTTGATTTGGATGATGTCCTGATCAAGGACAGATTCGTCAGTAATATGGAATCAGACCTCAGGAAACAGTTCCATCTCAGGTTCCTTACAGAAGAAGAAAGGAATAACTTGTCGTGGGCAAAAACCACACAAGTTCTGCTCGACTTGAATTATGCAGTTCATTCGAAGCAGGCGGAGACCCTACACTATAGGGGGCAGAAGGAACAGTCAGGAGGTCCAGCTAAGAAGGATAAGGATAAGGGTCGTGGCAACAAGCCATATAACCGTGGCAATCAGAATCGAGGCAATCAGAATCAGGCCAACCAGAATTCCCAGAAGAATAAAGAGAAAGGCAAAGGAAAAGGCAAAGGGAAAGGGAAAGGAAAAGGATCAGCATCATCTCCTTCCCAGTCTTGTCAGCGTTGTGGTCGTACTAATCACACCAAAAAGGATTGCTTCGCCACCAGCACAGCAGATGTGAAAGCCATACAAGGCAATCCTCCAGCTCCCAATCCTAATCGTCAGTACAATCAGAACAGGGGACAGCAGCAACAGAATAATCAGGGTGGTAAAAGTGAGTCTAACAAGCTCCTAAAAACAGCCAACACCCTGGTTAAGGAGCTCCAGAATCAGCAGAGCATCAATGCAGCACTTGCAGCTCCAGCATCAGCTCCAGCTCCTCAGGGAAACTCTCCGGGTACCGGGCAGGTACCAGTGATGAGGACTCCCCGATAGATCAGCCTGAACATGCCACTGAAGCAAGTGGCCGGGTTGAGAGTATCTCAGAAGAAGTCCTATCCAGTCTGACACTTCAGTTCCAGCAGATGGATACTCCCTCAGATCATATCGCACAGATGCGATCCCAGACAGCACAGCTGAAATCACAGAAGAAGCTGTTGCTGTATAAAGGGAAAGTATGTGGACAGAGTACTGATATCTTGATAGACCCAGGAGCTACATCGTCATTCATCGACAGACAGTTTGCTTCTCAGCTTGGTATATCACCATCAGACACATCATCATTCTCAGTGGGGTTGGCTGGAGGAAGCCAATTACCCTGTACATCCTATCTTCCCAATGCTACATTCACGCTGGGTAAGTATAAGGATTCGGAAGATCTCTATGGTATTGACATGAAACCCTTCACAGTCATCGTGGGACAGGATTGGTTGGAGAGAAGGAACCCACATATTGACTTTCAGTCCAAGAACATGACGATCACCAAGAAACACTTATCAGGTTCCAGTGTTCGTACAGTTCTATCCAGAGTTGAACAGACTCCAGATTCAGATGGCCTTCCTGAAATGGAATTGGTCAGTGCCACCACGATGACGAAGCACCTACGACGTATACGATCCAGTGGGTCGGCTGAAGAAGCCGTAGCTTATCTCTTTTTTCTCTCAGAGGTCGATGGTGAGTTGGTCATGGCAGCTGCTGACTCAGACACTACCATGGAAGACCCAAAGGTCACAGCAGAACGTGATCGTGTCAGAGAAGACTTTTCAGATATTTTCCAGGAGGATCTTCCAGCTGGCCATAGGCCAGAACGGTTTGAACGAAGGTGGATATCATCGCATCAACATTGAACCTGGGCATAAGCCACCATCACAGCCAGTTCGTACTATTCCAGTGCCTATGATGGAGGAGCTCAAACGACAGATCATCAAATATGTCGAGCTGGGTATCCTTCGTCTATCATCATCACCATATATATGGGTGCCTAATCACTTTCGCTCCTAAGCCAGGGGGGAAGTGGAGGATGTGCTGTGATTATCGATCCCTTAATAATATCACCATAAAGGACACGTATCCATTGCCACCTCATGATACCCTTCTTGAACAGCTTAAGGGGGCACGCTGGTTCAGCAGATTCGATTTCAACCAGTGTTTCCATCAGATACCCATCCATCCAGACCACATTCACAAGACAGCAATTCGAACTAGACATGGTTCGTACGAGTGGACAGTAATGCCCTTCGGGTTAACTAACGCTCCTGCGACCGCTCTCCGTGTTGGAAACCGAGCATTCTTTGACTTCATTGATCAGTTCTTAGTCATTTTCATGGATGACACCATACAGTAGTGTACGGTCCAGATTTTGGCACACACGTGAAGCAAGTTCGCCAGTTCTTACAACGCTGCAGAGATGATCAGTTCTACATCAGGCCTTCTAAGGTTGAGTTGTTCGTCAGATGCATCGACTTTATCGGACACCATATCTCAGAGGCAGGCCTTTCAATCATTGAAGACAGAATCCGTGCAGTCATGGCTATTCAGCCTCCAGTGTCCTATGGTCCAACCGTTGGTAAGCAGCCTCTACGCCGCATGGCTAAAGATGGCAAGTCATCTCTTCGGTCATTCTTGGGCATGGTCGGCCAGTTTAGGAGATTTATACCAAAATTCTCCAAGATTGCCGAGCCGCTCAATCGTCTCCTTAAGGATAATGCAGAATTTGTCTGGGAATCTGAGCAGCAGCAGGCATTTGACAATCTCAAAAGTGCCATCTGCCATGCTCCAGTACTACAGCTTCCAGATCAGAAACTGCCATCTATTATGGAGGTCGATGGATCAGGCACACACGTTGGCCAAGTAGTATTGCAGGACCAAGGAAAAGGTATGAGGCCATGTGGCTATCACAGCGTCACTCTTTCTGATACACAGAGACGCTGGCCTATTCCTGAGATCGAGCTATTTGCCATTGTGGAGGGCTTCCGGTTCTTTCGCCACATCTTGCTGGGAGCTCCAGAGACCATTGCTGTTCGCTCAGATCATCAGCCACTGGTTTATTTCCAGTCCAAATCCACACTAAGCCCCAAACAGGCGAGGTGGTTGGATGAGCTCTCCGAGTACAACTTTCGGATTGAGAACATTGCAGGCGAGAAGAATAAGGTTGCAGATGCACTTACCCGTATTTCTGCTCTCTTTGAACTCACTGATACAGTAATCACTCACCTTTAAGAAAACCGGAGATTTGGGGTCAGCCAGCTAATTCCACCAACTTGCGTACCCCCCCCCGCCAGCGCCAGCGTCCTATGGAATCGGTAAGAATTAGCAAGTATTTTCTTTCAATCAGCCAGCAATTCTCTTAAAAGTCCAATGATAAACACTTAAAAAGGCGACATTTTCAAAATTTTCCGCCTGCGGCGCCAGCACCCATATTTCTTATTTTCGAGGATTCCATAGCTCAAAAAAGCCAGCCAGCTTTTCTCGACAACTTCGGTACCCCCCTCCCCCCCAAAAGCTGGCTGGTTTCTTATCGCCGGGTTTTCTTAAAGGTGAGTGATTACTGTAGTCTGCAACGTCACATTGCCGGCGAGGCACATTCAACAGACATTACATATACAGACCCTACATTTATTGCTCTTATATCTGCATCATCGGGTCATCAGCTTCACGACATTATTATGTCTCAGTACGATCGTGACACATTTGCACAATCTATATTATCTAAGCTGGCATCATCGACATCGTCACAGACAGTCAGCAGTTTCGAGCTCATTCAGGGATTGATCTATCGCAAGACCATTTTTGGCAGACAGCTTTACATTCCACCTACTGCCAAAGTTCCTACAGATGACGGTGAGATCGCACAGCTTCGCCACATTCTACTTCATGAGTGTCACTCAGCCACTATTTCTGGTCGTGTAGGCAAAAATCGCATGCTTCATTTATCGCGTAGCCGATATTACTGGCCAGGAATGACGAAGGCAGCAATTCAGTACATTCGGGAGTGCCCCGTGTGCCAACGCCAGAAAACGAGGAGACACAAACCTTATGGTCAGTCACATATACGATATTGTGTGCCTAAGACAAAATGGCTTGATGCATCTCTTGACCGGATTACTGACCTGCCTATCACCACTAACGGGCACGACAGTATTTTTGTGGTAATGTGTCAATTCACTCATCGCTGTCATCTCATTCCCTTCAACATGACCT
>LGRX02015458.1:0-12377 GCA_001247695.2 Cymbomonas tetramitiformis | reverse complement strand
TGACAGCTGATGACACGCTGGATGACAATGCTCCTAACCCTACCCCCCTAGCCCAAATGGACCCTCCCGGGAGCTCGCTAAGCCCCCTCCACCCATCCTTATACCAAAATGTTCAGTGCACACAGCCCTATCAGGCTGTACCATGCATCATGGGAAATTCACCCCGCTTCACTCACTATACCCTATCCTGTATGACAGCTGATGACACGCTGGATGACAATGCTCCTAACCCTACCCCCCTAGCCCAAATGGACCCTCCCGGGAGCTCGCTAAGCCCCCTCCACCCATCCTTATACCAAAATATTCAGTGCACACAGCCCTTTCAGGATGTGCCATGCATCATGGGCAATTCACCCTGCTTCACTCACTATACCCTATCCTGTATGACAGCTGATGACACGCTGGATGACAATGCTCCTAACCCTACCCCCCGAGCCCAAATGGACCCTCCCGGGGGCTCGCTAAGCCCCCTCCACCCATCCTGGCATGACTTAACAATTGTTGTTTGGTGCGTTACTGGCGGGCGGCTTTACCTGCAAGTAGCTGAGCCAGGAGATGCCGTGCGAGTAGTAGTTGATCTCGCGGCGGGTGTACAGCTTTACAGCCGTGTGGTGCAGGATATTTGCAATTGTCTTGATGCCCACACCCTTGGAGTACAACAAGCGCATGGTGTCCGCAACACCCCGCGTAATCATCACACCCAGTAGGACGGTGCCACATACCTCTATGTCAATCTCCGCCTGCACGGTCAAGGGCAGCTTGCGGAGAATGCGAGGGTCATGGTCATAGGATGCTATACCACAAGTGTGACACTGCCGGTGGACGGACGTGATATAGTCATAGAACCCATCTAGCCGAAGGATCGGCGTCACTCCCGAAGCGCCGAAACGTTGTATGCCAACATACTGGAAGTGCGTGTCGGAGTGCTGACAGTCGGGATTGGCACACGGCACGATGCCGCTAGGAAGGAAAGCGGCACGCATGCCCTTTAGGTCAAGGAAGTAGAGGTTGCAGCCAACGAATAGGTGGTTGTTGACTTCAGGTTTTGCAATGTGCCCAACAGTAGTGAGCTTAGGAGGCGGAGGAATGGGGTAGTGTAGTTGGGACGTGATTGGGAAAGGCAGAGTGCCAGACTTGTATGCCTCTTGTAACTTCAAGAGTTCATCAACTATGATGGGTGGAACGGTGGAGGTAGAGGGTGTGAATTGTGTCTTGGAGGAGGTGGGTTGAATAGGGGGAACGCCGAAGGACTCATGTATGTCCTTGGCGACAGCGGTGGAAGGGGGATGCGACAGGAAGTGGACTTCCTCTGTGGACTGGGCCATGGCCACTCCAAGGCGCACGAGCCACTCCTCGATTTCGGAAGGTGCTTTTGCCATGTAGCCTTGCATGAAGGAAGGTGACGAGAGGTAGGAAGAGAAGTCACTCGCAGAAAATGTAGAAGGTCCCTCACTAGGGGCAGGAAGAAGCATTTCGGGTTGCAGCGTAGATGTGTCCACGAGGAGTTCCTCGCCTTCTGTGAGGCATAATGGAGTGGTTGGAGGTGTTGAGGGCGTCGTGGCTGCGTCCACACATTACCTCCACCATTCCGCTTGTCCAAAGACATACCGAAGATGCGGAATGAATACAGATGTGCACATGAAACAAACATCTCTCAAGGAGGGCAGAAAAAGGAGGCCAAGAGTAATGAAAATTGTGGCTTACCATTCTCAGGTTCACTGGGAGCAGTTTCAGATGTTCGATGATGTCCGCGAAAGAAGTGGTTGACGTCCTCAACAGTCCACGACATCTTCTGTTGCGGTTGATTTCTCGACGCAGGAGGTAGGGGTAGCTGCAACGCACTATGATATCTCTGACAAAAGAATTTACGGACATCGTCAGGGCTTGGCTTGGACCACTTTCCCTTGTCAGGCGTGGTGAACACTGGAGCGCTTGGATCGTTTGGTGTGGACGAGTGAGGCATGGGAGTGAGGGAACTGTGAGCTGGGGCAACTACGCTAGGAGTCGTGCGTGCTCGACCTCGTCCTGCTTTCTTACATCCAGGGCGGTAGTCATGCGAGCGATGGATGCTCTTTCCCTTAGCAGCAGCTCGACACACAACGCAAGTGATTGCTATGGCGCCACTCTTGACTGCTTGAACGACGTTTCCGATTCTACTTGCGCGAAAGGCGGTGTTGATCTTCGGGCGCTTGTCGCGCTTGTTGCCGTTAGCACCCATAACAACCTGCAAAGAAGAAAGCGAAACATAAATCACAAATTATGCGGCTGTATCTTGGTTGAAGATTTATCCAGAGGCTGAAAAATAAGCTTACCGCTGCAGTTCTGTAAACCTGCGTTGCTCGGAAGAGGGCCTGAACAGCAGCTTACAATAGCTTATCTTACAGTAGCTTAGGCGATCTTGGCGAAATGTCACTTTGTGGGATTAAACTTGGAGTACTCTACGTACGATCGACCGAATCGAATACTTGACGTCGGATCATGGGATTAAAGTTAATTCCCCCGCCGTGCCTGCACCAGTTCCCATTCCCCCGACATAAGCTAGTATTATCATAAATATCCAGAATTTGTGAATTTGCAGACTTGAGACTAGAGTCTAGACTACTGTATCCATTAGCATTTATATCATATGATCGTGCGAGAGTGCCTGACATGTGACGATGACGTGAGACTCACGTCAGACGAGAGTCAGACTCGAGAGTCGAGACCCAAGACTCGAGACTGCGAAACGCCAATCTGAATCTCGAATCTGAACGCAGAAGACGAGATCGAGAGGAGACAGACGCAAACGCAAGTCCGTTCGGCTTGCGTTAGGCGTTGGATGAAGCAATTGTGCACTCATATGATATCTCATATGATATCTGTGGCGCCAAATATGAGATATTGTTGAATTCCTATAAGGATAGATCCCTATATCCCTATAAAAGGATACTTCCACGCTTCCGGGAAAACAGTTGCACAGTAGAACAGTGCACCAAGGTACCTTCGCAATGCGTTCGACAATTTCTACGCGCACTTCAGGAATTCAACGGGTAACTGCCACTGCTCTCAGACAGGAGAGCAAAATCGTGTACACGAGCTGCGAACTGCTTATTGTTAGAAATTTAAGGCATACTCGCCTGCAAGCGTTTTCTGTCGCCAACTGCTATTCACGCTTGGCCCTGCCGTCACAGCTTAGCCTTCATCTGTCGCGATTCCCGACGAAAGATCCTTTACAAAGCTTTGCCGTACGCGGCCGCTTCAGTACAAGTTGTCGGGCGTGTTTATCTCTGAGGATAGTCTCTCCTTTTGAGCGGCATCTCGTCAATAATAATAGCTGATCAAAATATTACATTGCATAGCTTTCCAGCATTAAGGATGAAAGCAATTTGGGCTTGGTAGAAGTAATATATTCTGTCCTGCATTATCCATCGGGGACGCCCTTGGAAAGGCTTGGTCCGTGCCAAAGCCGACGTGCAGCGGTGCTGATTATCCCGCTCTGTCGCAGGTTTCTTCCAAAGTTCACACAAGGGCTGCGCGAAAGCCACTCCAAGTTTCTGCCAACAACTCTCCCGCGAAGTTGAAGTTAGCAAAGACTTTGTGGGGCGTCCCAGCAAGCAAACATAAGTAGGTTGCAACTGATTTGAACGTTCTGCCCTTTGAGCAACGCTGGTTTTCAGAACAAACAGAACAGAGAACCTGAAGCGATACCTCCGAACGTACTGGAAGTCCAACTCGCACATCAATCACAGTCTAGCTGAAAAGTGTCCTTGTTCTTTGGTGTTGTTTGCAGCTGGGACGAACTTTTTGCCTCCATAAAGACAGAAGGATATGATGCAGTTGAGGCCATCACGTTAGGATGGCGTGAAGATCCTGTTCTTTTTTGTGAATTACTTCAGAAGCACAGTCTCCGAGTTATCTGCCAAATTCACACTACAGGTCCGTAACGACAGGTGCTCCTTGTGCTGGGTGGCGTTTAGCTTGTTCTTTCGAAGACAAATGCTTCTTAGCGAGCTTTATTTGTTTTCTAGTATTCACTTGACACACTAGTCACGAGAAGCTGTGCGCTGCATTCGCGGGAGTGAGGTCGAACCCAGCCTCCCCAGCCCTTTGCCTGTTGGACACACTCATGTTTGCGCACGTATTTTATTAGTTTCTCGCTCGGAAGCAGGTGGCGATCTGGACTCCAACGGAAACTATCTGTACATAACCTCGAACAAGCCTGCGGACCATGTGGCGTCTCTGAGAACCTTGGTGTCGGAGGCTAAGGCCCTTAATCCATTAATGATAAACGTGCACTCGGGGCATGACTCCTGGAGCGTGGCGACGGCTTGCGACTACTTTAAAGCCGCTCTCGACATCGAAGCGGATGCAGGAGTGTCCCTCGTCCATGAGACCCATCGGCAACGTCTCCTTGGCTTTCCATATTCGGCTGCGCAAATCCTCCAGCAGACAGAGCTTCAAGCGCTCAAAATCAACGCCGACTTATCCCACTGGTGCGTGGCTTGCGAGCACATATTCGATGCTAATGATCCACGGGACGACTGGTGGCCGGAAGTGCTTGATACCGCAGGTTCTCGCCCACCAGCCCTTTATTAACCCGGTGCATTTTCATCAGGGGGTGTGTTAAATTGAATGTCTAAGAGTAGGCGTTGGCAGTTATGAACTCGTGTAACTTGTCGTTCACTATTGCTGTTCGGTACCTCGATGCTGACCCTTCTTCCCGGCCCGGGGTTGCCTGTGGCAGCCAAGCACGCTGCTCTCGTGCATGCGCGTGTCGGCTGGGACCAGGGACCGCAAGTAGCGGACCCTTCAGCGCCGGAGTACCAGCCCACAGTGTCGGCACACTTGGAGTGGTGGGCCGCAATCTGGCAGTCGCAGGTAGAACGAGGTTTTTCCGAGGTTTGGGTCGAGCCTGAGTTTGGCCCCGTGCCGTATACACCGACCCTACCACATACACAAATGCCTGTCGCAGATCTTGCAGAAGTAAATGGATACATTGCTGCTAGAGTTTCGAAGAAATTTGGGGAGGTCTTCTGAATATGCAGTTTAGAGAAGCACAGGTTTCAGTACATCTTCTGCGCCTCAGGCGACTGATATAGCAACATGTGGAGTGGCTGTGTGTCTTCTTTGATAAGCAACCTGGTTCCAAAGAAACTCGCAAAGGGCCGTCCTCTTGGTGCTCAGATTTATGGATAGCAACCTTCGCACGGCTACACCTTTCCTCATCGCAGTGCCTTGCGAATTATTATGGGTAGGTATAGGTTCTGTTGGGCGATAGGAGCGTTTTGATGTGTGTTCAGGGTATTGCGGGGAACTCCCGGCCCCCTGCGCGCGAAGTTGTTATGAATTTTGAATTTTGAGGCTATCTTGTCCAAAATCTTGGAAAGCCCCCCCCCGTCTGGGGCTTATTTTGAACTTGCTAGGTTGAGGGTTGGAGGTGGGGCTTGGGGGCTGTTTGGAACTTGCCATGCATTCTCATACCACTATTAAATATGTATTGCGGATACAATTTTAGCTCATGGACGGTCTTTCAGCCGAATCATTCGGATAAAAATGACAAATAAGCATAGTTTACATGGTTTTCATTTCAACTTCCTCATGATTTAAGGAATCTCGTAATCAATCAATCGACGCCGTTTTTTGCAAAATCCCAACCGAGTGAAGCCGCCTATTTAGAGTCTAAATCGATGGGTGGAACCGTCTAGGTATAGGTCACTGTGAAAAGAGCACACACATAACATTTTGAAACTGCGCTTGTTTTGAATCGTAGCAAGCTTCAACGTTCAACCTCTCACTTGCGGCCCACATTTACCTCTTATTCGACCTCTCACGTGCGCAAAGCTCCCAGAATGAAAGTTGATGACACAAGCATGGCATAGCATTATGGCACGACATGATACGCCATGGCATGTCATGCCACTTCAAACGATGCACACTGCCACACTCTGTGTTCTCGTATGAATCATCCGCTGACTCTCTCAAGCCAATACGGCGCCCTAGGAGCTGAGTCGGGGGCGAGGCCTTTGAATCCCCCTCCAGGGTTGTCTAAGGTCCCCCCTGGCACCTCGCCACCCCTAGCACTGGCGAGAGGGGATGGGATTGCGTCAGCGTCGGGGTTCGCGTCTGAGCTAAGGTTGACGGTGCGCCAAGAGCATGAGTCGCCGGAAGCTCAAGCACTAGTTGCGACTTGCGAGCGCGCGCCGTCGCGTCAGTTCGGGGCGTCAGATTCGAGGGAAACTCTGGCGGCGTCGAGCGCTAGTTCAGAGTCGGATTCGGATCTCTCAGCGAGAGGTCTTAACCCAACAGCAGTTCCTTTCTGCATGGTGTCCGGCAACATCGCCAATGAAGGGCTCGCTCGCCGAGCCCCAGAGTCAGCTCCTGTGACGCCATCCGTGATCCCTCGTGTGAGTGAGAACTTCAGCAGTGCCCCAGAGCGCCTGAAGATCTCATATTACAGGGTGCTCCTAGGGGAGCAGTTCGATGACGTGCTTGTCGCAGTCCTGACGCCGTACTCAGAGGCGCCCACGGGGCACAAGGCCAGTGTAAACCTCGTCAATCCTAGGAGGAACCCGATAGGAGGAATCCGAGGATTTGAGCTGGCCCAAGGGGAGCAATCTCTGTTGCAGTTTTTATTAGCTTTCAGCCAATGGAGTGCGTGGACAGCATCCCGCCGTGCAACCATGCGGCTCGCGTGGCTTGCTTGGAAAGCTGAGGCGATCAGGGCGGCTGCGCGAGATCCGCTTACGGATAGCATCCCGCTAGCGCGTCGCCATGCGATGCGCTTGGTTTGCTTGGAAGACCGGGGCGGATCGTGCAGCGCAGCAACGCGAGCTCCGCGCCCTAGCCTTTCAGGCGTGGTCTGTTGTCACCTTGCAAGTCTGAAAGCGGCAACACTACCTACTGGAATATCCTAGTTCGCTAGATATCAGAAAGTCCCGAACTATGTGTGGATAAACTCATAAAATAGATAAACCCTAAGCTAGATATACCCGGAACGGTCTCGGACGGTCTCGGAGTCTAGCCTACCTATGACACGGCGGGTGTCACAGCACGAACCTACAGACCATTCAGCAGTCCAGAGTTGGCCTAGGGATCTGTCATAGGGGCCTGCACCGGGACTCCCGGTCAGGGCTGCCTATGCAGATTTCAGCACACCACCCCAGCACTGTGGGTGGTGACTGTCTAGGAGAGTAAGATAGGTCAAGATTAGTTAGGGCAGGAGCCAGGCTGACATACCTAACTGCTAATCCAACTGTGCAATTCTGATACACAAACCGGAACCCCCTAGCCAGCACAAGCGCAAAAACCTACGGGCAAAGATGTCCCGCTAAACAAATGAAAAGTACTGTGTCAGCAAGCCATATTGAAGATTGCAGATGTCAAAGTAAAACATAAAACCAGATTGAAGATGGTGTTGATGTGAAAGTAGATCTCAGCACACCAACAGAAAAGTGGCGTACTGCCAGAACCAGAGCCAGAGCTACTCGATGGCAGACTCATCCTCGTCAACGTCGGACGGAGGAGGGCTGTAATCTGGAGACGGCGGAGGGCCAGCAAGAGGTATACCAGATAGACGTGGGCTAGGGCCAGGGTGGAACACCCATCCCCCGACCCCCTGCTTCCACCACTCCCGCAGGTAGCGGTCAGGCGGTACAATAGAAGGATCGCACCCACCGAGAGAGGCCAGCACCGCGCCCAGAGCGTCAGGGCCCAGCTCCTCGATGCCCGGGTAGATACACAGGTCTCCCCTGCACAGCACAGGCTGCGACGCAGCCTGACCCGATACCTGCACAGGGTCGATGTCGTTGGCCGCCGTGACGGCGGCGGCCCCCACTCCCATGATTGAAATGCAGAGAATGAGGGAAATGAGGAAGGGGAATCCCCACGGCCCGGCCGTGTCAGGAAAGCCCCAGGGTGGCTTGCCACAGCCGTAGATCCGCTGAGCAGCAGACTCGAGCCCATGGGCCGCGGGCCCCGACGGATGATTAGCCGAAACGGATGGAGCCCGCGGCTTCGTTAACCGCGAACACTTAGGTAAGTTTTTCCTGCTTTCGTTGTGCTCTCATAAAGGTCGATTAAAGGCGTCACGACGGCGTCACGAAGGCGCAACGAAGGCGCAACGAAGGCTAAATAAAGGTACGACAAAGGCACAACAAAGGCACAACGAAGGCGTAAAGTCCTCGTAATCTTCGGTGTCGTAGCCAGTCAGGTCAGCCGGCTGGATGGCGGTGTGATTGACGGTCTGCACGAATCCCTCGAACTCGCCGCCCGTCGCCGCCGTGGTGGTCACCCGTACCGATTGAGGCGGCGCGGGCCCCACATCCTCCACGTGCGAGACAGGCATAGCAGGGACCAGCACGGCGGATGCCGATGCCGCCGCACCACCTGCCGGAACCTGCTCCTCCGTGATCCCCGCCACGGCTGGGCCACACACCAGAGCCGAAGGCCGCGACTCGACCCCGCTGCCAGGCACGAAAGATGCGTGGGTGAAATGTAACTTCTCTTGGGCGGCCTGAACCTCAGATGTGAGGGCATCAAGCCGCCGCAAGCAGGGTATAATGCTTACCGTGGCGGGCCGGCCCGGGGCCGTAGCTCACCACTCCGGGCCGCATGCGGGCCGATGGAATATCTGGGTGCGGGCCGTGACGTTTAATCATGGAAGATATCTTCCTGGAATTGGCCGGCCCGGGGCCGTGTCACGGAGGCCCGGGCCGAAGGCGGGCCGAAGGAAAAGTTGCGGATGGGCCGAGTCGCATTGAGGGGAAAATCGATAAATTTCCAAAATTTTATCGATTTTTGACAAATTGTCATACTTAAAATTAAAATTTTGGGTTCGGGCCGAGACGGGCCGAAATGTGGCCGAAGTAAATTCCCAATGCGGGCCGAGTCACCTCCGCGGAAGATATCTACCCTGCGTTTTATACGAAAATAGCAAAAATGATGCAAAATTATGCGTTTTTTGCAATATCATCATACTTAGAATTAAAATTTTGGGGCAATTTTGGAGATTGGCCGTGTTGGCCGAAAGCGGGCCAGCAGGGGAGAAGTCATGTCGCGATTGACCGGCCCCTGGCCGAGAGACCTCTCTAAAAATGGGATGATGGGGCCGATGTGGGGCCGAACTTTTTTTCAGGGTGGGGCCGAGCCTGATAACCACAAAAAACCTCGGATACATACTTTTTTGGACGATTTTCAGTATTCCACCATACTTAAGCGAAAAAAATCGCGCCTGCGGCGGGCATTTTTGAATGGTTGGCCGAGCTGGCCGAAACGGGGCATAGGGGATTTCCGAAAGTGGGGCCGAGAGTCACCAGGGGAGGACTTCTCCCCTGCGGGCCAGTGGTTTTGCCGATTGCGGGCCGTAAACAAAAAAGAAACAATACACACTGGCCGCAAGATGTCCTCGTCGTCGCTCGCACCGGAAGGCGGAGACGGCACGGAAAAACCGTAGGCCGCCACGTCGATCCCGCCGACGCCGTCCGTGGAAAGCACCGCAGGCGGATCATACGCCGATGCCGCATGAGCAAAGGCCTCCGGCCCTTCGTCCGCCGCGTCCTGGAAGACCTGCACCAGAGCCAGTGCGTGCATCCACGAGGTTTCCGATATTAGTCGAGTATACTAAATTATCACTGGACGCGCTTTCCGGAACCGATCGGTGAATATCGTGGCGTTCTTATATATTTTCACTTTTCGGATTCGACCGTATTGAAACGTGTGTAATATATAATTCATATTTTTGTGACTCGCGTTGCACATGAAGGAAATACGGTGAACGAGCTCGTGCTATAAATCGTCGTATCCAAGATTCGGCCGTTATCCTACGACAATAGTACAGCAGGCAGCAAATCGGTAAGTCTTGCGAATCATCGCGAATATATACGTATAGTATAAATTCCGAGAACTGATGCAATTAAGAATAGGCCGGTGTTCTTCTGTGGTTCGTCCAATATCCTATACATCGTCGTATATAATATTTGGCAGTGATCATATTACAATTGTACGACGAGCGGTAAATGGATAAGCCATGCGAATCATCGCGGAAATATAAATATTACATGAGTCCCGATGACTGATGCAATTTGGAATGGGCGAAATTTCATGTATCATTGTCCATTATTTTACAAATGACGATCGTCGCCTTGGGGCGCATCATGGCTCGAAGAACCAGAGTGCTGTCCCATGACGAGAGATCGTAACGATGCCGATCATGCGCGATGCGCACTTCATGTAGAAATCATGCGCCCCACTTAGAAGAGCAAAACATATGTGAAAAACAACACGCAGTTTTCAGATGGGGGCTCCGTTTGAAGAAGGAGAATTGATGTTCCAGAACGTTTAATACTTTTTTTGATTACGAAGACCCTGCACAGCGCAAAAATAAAATTGGTTTACATTTGCGGAGGAACGAAGCGTGCCCTTTCTTCTGCGTGTTGTGTTTACGCGGGTACGTTACCCGATTTTGCCTAGGAAAGTCGTCACAGTGGTGCCACAGGAGCTGGTAGGAGCTGCTTAGAAGTGCAATTTTTTTGGATGCTGAAACGCTTTGAGGTGTTAACCAAGGGTCAGAATTAGTGTTTAGAATCAGATGTTTGAGGTCGCAAGTGTATTAGATAAGTATAGCCCGTTTTAGACCATGGAAGTCGCATTTGTGGCACAGTGTGCCACAGTAGGAGGTCCTCCATGGACTTTAATTTTTTTGGATGCTGAAACGCGTTGAGGTGTTAACCAAGGGTCAGAATTAGTGTTTAGAATCAGATGTTTGAGGTCGCAAGTGTAGTAGATAAGTATAGCCCGTTTTAGACCATGGAAGTCGCATTTGTGGCACAGTGTGCCACAGTAGGAGGTCCTCCATGGACTTTAATTTTTTTGGATGCTGAAACGCTTTGAGGTGTTAACCAAGGGTCAGAATTAGTGTTTAGAATCAGATGTTTGAGGTCGCAGGTGTACTAGAAGCGCGCAGCTCCGGTTTTGCCGAAGGTATGCATAGTTTTCCTTCGGCGCACTGCGCCGAAGGTAAAGAACAGGTAACTTGCACATTTTCCTTCTTTGCCTTTGCCTGATGAACAAAATGTCTTTTGTGTGGTGAATAATACCAGGCATGGAGGAAAATAGCGTCAACGAAACCGACGACGAGGATTACATCCCCGGGTTGAGCGAAAAGCGACGACTGGAGGAAGGACAGCGATCAAGTACGTAGGACATCACACTTCTTTTTATGTGCAATAAATTAGTATCACATTTCTTTTTATGTGCTTATTATAGGTTCAATGTAGTTATGGTCCCACCATATGATGTTTTTACAGTAGCGATGATCCTGCGGATGACTGAATAGTTGCGGTCGGTGCTGATGATGGCCGCGGTAATGAATGCACATAACTTTGGGCGACCGCTGACACAGGAGTTTGAGTAGGGTAGGGATCATGCACCACGTGTTCGGCTGTCGCCCCACCCCCAGAGCGCTGAGCCGCAAAATATTCGACATCTTCTGCGACGATGCGCCCAGAAATACCACTCCCAACCACATCTTACAGGGTTACACCGAGGCTCTTGGCGCGTTTCTTTGCGTAGGAAGTCGCAACAATTCGCATGCCTGATGACGATGACGATGACGCCGAATTCTATTGTTTCATTGCTGGGTCGCTCGCAACCGCAGTAGCGGTAGAAACTCTTGCTTGAGAATCGCTAGGCGCGGGGACTGTAGACGTCTCAATATGAGCTTGTTTTGGCAGAGGCTTGTCCAGCTCTTGCTCGCTCATGCTTGCAGATAATCCAGCGGCAAGTGCGCGGGCGATTTTGATAACTTCTTCTGTCTCAGCAAGATAGATTGTACTTATTAGTTCAGTGATGCAAGCACTGTACAACCTAACCGGTTTTCCGGGTGTAGGACTTTATCTCAGGCACTTAAAAAAAAACAGCATCTCGTGTGCACAAAGAAGGATTTCTAAGGATGACGTTCCGAAGAATCACGTGAAATCATGTGTGTATTTCTTTCTTACCTGCGTGCGGGAGCATAATTTTCCTCGTTTTCAGGGAAGCGAAGGCGAAGGCGCAAGAATACTGCTAAAAAAACATCAACCTCGGATACAGATATGGAGAAGGCTCCTTCTCAGGAGGCACCATCTGAGGAGGAGCCGTGTGAGGAGGAGCCTGCTGAGGAGGCGGAGCTTGCTGAGGAGGCGGAGCTTGCGGAGGAGGCGGGGGGTGCTGAGGAGGAACCTGTTGAGGAGGGGCCTTCTCTGGAGGCGCCTTGTGAGGTACGGAATCTTACTCTTAGGACTCAGGCCACGCTGTGGCACCCTAAGCTCGAGGGTCTTTGGAGCTCGAGGGTCCTTGGAGTGAAGGAGCGCGGCTCGAGGGTCTTCGGAGTGAAGGGGCGCAGCTCGAGGGTCTTTGCAGTG
>LGRX02015457.1:0-13140 GCA_001247695.2 Cymbomonas tetramitiformis | reverse complement strand
AAAGCGAAATAATCCTAATTTACCAAGTTGTGAAACCGTCGTTCAAGATGGTGTCGGTATGAGAATTAAAGGAATTATAAATGGAAGACTCGCAAACACTCGATGTAAGGTAAGAAATATTGCTAACGCCCAAGGAAACGTAGTTAGATATAGTAAACAGAACTTACCAAAAACAAAAGCAAAAACAAATCAACGTCAATCAAAGGTGAACGTATCATTAGAGGGTGGGACTGGTGCAAACGCCATTTTAATATATGATACAGGGGCGACGTCCACCCAAATGAGCACAGCAGATGCCAGACTTATAGGAATAATTAAACCAGACGGTACGTCCGATTATCATAATCAACCACAACGTGCTACCGGTATAGGCGGTTCGGTTGCCACAACACAATATTCCGACGTTCCTTTAATATTACCAGCGACCGGTGAAGTAGCAGAAGGCTCGGTATTGGTTTATCCTAACGCTATAGGATTGTTAGGTATATCACATATAAAACACTTTAAACGATACCGCGTGAAATTTAAATAGGTATATATGATATATGTCAAGTTTTGGACAAAGTTTAGTTTGTAAGAATTTAACATGTGATACGATTAATGGTCAAACATATAATCCTGTACAAAGTTCAAAATGGACCGAAACAAATAAAGTTTTGGAACCGGCAACCGCTGGAGCAAGTGTAAAAATTTCCGGTTTAGAAGTAGATGGAAATGCAAGAATCAATGGTGGAATTGTCAACGTTGTACAATTAGGTTCCAAGACAAATTTAGAATTACAAGGGTCAAAAGCTGCTGATTCAACATTTATAGATTTGAATACATCACTGGTTGAATTATCAGAAGTTAATTCAGTGTATGCTTTGGAGTTTCGTAAACGACCTGTTATACCATCAAATCAATTTTTTAGAATTAACATGTTAGGTGATATCATAGGTGCTAATTTAATAGAAGCTGATATTGTTCAAACTCCTGTCGGAGAGTTAAATAGACTGACATTGCCGTCAGAGTTATCTCACATAGGCTGTGAAGTCATTACAGCTTTGACAAGTGGAGCTCCAGGTAATAGAATTGTGCAAATTCCCGCAGGAAAATTCATTTGTTTCTTCAATTTGACATTTACTTCATCAGATATAGCTACTGGTGGAAAGATTCTGAACATAACATTTGATACATCAAACTTACCAATCACAGCTCCAGAAATCACAGGTAGAAAATATATAGTTTCTGTTACTCGGCCGCAAACGGAATTTAACGAAAGTGATTCCAGGCTTGACGTATTAAACCAATTTACGTATATAACTAAACCAGGTAACCAGTTTGCTTTACAATTAGTAGGTGACGCAGATATACTAGGTATGAAAGCAAGCTTCATTGTGAAATTCATAGAAATGCAGCAGTAGCGAAACAATCGAAGATAAGCAACACCGATGTGCCAAACCGAGGATTAATATTAGAGTATTATATCCTTACTTTGGAACACATAAGGTACAAATCGGCATCACGGGCAACACGGGTAAAAGGTGGGGAAATAGGTCATATTCTCGTTATCTTATATATAGTCTATAATATGACCTAATGTGCCACCTTTTGATTTCGCGGTGATTCATTGCCCATCGCGTATAACTTGTCGCAGATTTCCAGAAATGTACAAATGTTCCAAACTGGGGATTAATACTATAGTAATATATCCTCACATCGGAACACACGACACATAAGAGCGAGTTGTCGCAGATTTGGAGAAAATTCTTGGCACATTCCAAGCACATTCCAATAATTCTTGGCAGATTTCAAGAAATGTACAGATGTTCCAAACAGGGGATTAATACTATAGTACTATATCCTTACAATGGAACACACGACACACAAGAGCGGGTTGTCACAGATTTCCAGAAACACAATTTCAGATATTGTCGCAGAATTCCAGAAAATTCTAATGTGCCAAATTGGGGATTAATACTATAGTAATATATCCTCACATCGGAACACATACAACAATCAATCCATTGATATATGGTTGCGAGCTGGGGAGCGAGCAATGTAAGGCGGGCATGGGTGGTAGGTAAGGCGGTAATAGCATAGATTGTAGCCAGTCGCTGTGTCGACTTACGCAATTCTGCCGTAGATAACCGTAGGTACTCACTACATAAGAGGCGTTCCGAAATACTGGGAAATCCTGGCAAATACATAAGGTACTTAAGATATACAAGTGTATATAATAAGGATGTACCCCCACTACACGCCTCTTATGTAGTAGCTTGTGTACTCAAAGGTGTATATATTTTTGTGGATTTGTTGTTTTTTTCTTTTTGAATTTGCCTCCTGCTTTCTAGCCTTGTGAAAGTCTACCTTTTTTTAATGTGCGGTTCATGGTACTTGCCTTGAATGCTTGAACCGACCCTTGGACTTATCATGAGTGTCCCCCCATCGATTCAGGATCGTTCCAGTACTTGGAGCGTTCCAGGATCGTTCCTGTACCTGGAGCGTTCCAAGATCGTTCCCGTACCTGGAGCGTTCCAAGATCGTTCCCGTACCTGGAGCGTTCCAGGATCGTTCCCGTACCTGGAGCGTTCCAGGATCGTTCCCGTACCTGGAGCGTTCCAGGATCGTTCCCGTAAGAAACTTCCCTCCCGGGATCGATCCCGTTCCGGATCACGAAAAGAACGATCCCGGATCGCCTCGCCATTTTCCAGATGTCAAGCAGAACACGCTTACCGTCTGCCGGGAAGCTGGCGTGCGAGGAGTCCATCCAGTCAGCCGCGGGCGACATGGGGTCGACCATCAGCTCGAGCGCGGAGTACAAAAGGGTGTTCGCCTCTTCGCGGATGGCGAGGGTGGCGTTGTCCAGCACGAAAAAAAGGGGTGCAAACCCGATGTCCTCGGTCACGAAAGCTGTCTGCAGCGCAGAAACCATCTTCGCGAAGAGCGCTGACGCGTGGGACGCAGTCCCGGAAAATGTCCCGTTCTTGTCCTCGAACAACTTCTGACGAACGGACTTGGAGATCTTCATGTCGAAGTGCTCCCTCTGTATGGTACGCACTGAAGCCAGGAATGTAGCTCCTGCCGAATTAGCGGCCGGCTGTGCTGCCGGCGGTGTCGCTGGAGTGTTTGCATGTCTGGCAGCAACGGAATCAAAAATTGTGGACAACGTCCGTCGGCGATTCGCCATGCTAGCGATGGATCTAGTGGAAGCGACCATGATGAAATAGATTGGAGGGGCGGAGTGAGGCAATGAGACGTGAAAAATGCGGTAGTCGTGGGCGGCCAAGAAATGTGGTGGGTCGCCGATACATCAGCCGTGAGATATCAGGTAATTCCGTGAAGTCGTGTGGAAGAGGCGGCCGATACGCAACGGTGTGGTAACCAACCAGAAGACGTAAACCAGTCCAACGTTAAATCCCGTAAGAAAAATGTTCTCAAAGGCCTACAGCGTGCCGTAAATCAACCCACAAAACTTAGGTCATACCCGTGGCTGCCGGCACTCCCACGCGCGGAGCGCCTCACTCCATCCCAACCAAGCGTCTGGGCTTAGCCAATCATGTTGGCAGTGTCGCAGTGGCTAAATAAAGCGTAAGTGGGGCCAAACCTGCTAGATATATAGGTTAGCTGTAATATATCTAGTTAGTTAATATAAACCCTGAGTTGAGGGTTACAGGATCAGAACGGTAAAAGTGTGATTGATAAAAGAGAGGCATACATAAATACATAACGGGTGTTTCCCGTCTACTGGTGACGGTCACCCAGTCTACTATAGGAAGTGATAGGTGACAGATTAAGTTGCCGGTGTGTCACATCCAGCAAGGGTGTTGAATTTCAAAAACATTGGCCCGGAAATCCTTTGAGGGTTTTGACCCAAAGTCCAAAGCCCCCATTTTCTCCTTCGTCGAGTGATAATGAGTCCTATTATGGTGGCCACTACGACACGACAATCACCAATGCAAATTCCAAGACCTTCATGAGCACCGTGAAATGGCCCAAAGCTCTTACACTCATGGGATACCTCCCCCCTCTTTTTGGTTCCGTTCTCAACTCGATAGGTGTCCCCCGTGGTAAGATTAAACCACTTCTCAAAAAACTCTCAAGAGTTTGCAGGCAACACACCAAAAACAGGCGAGACGTGTTTAAATTAAGCACAACCACCACTTTAAACACTGACCCACACACAGTTGACATCCCAAGCAATGAAACCATGTCAGAAACAGAAGCCGTTCAACAGTCAAACGATTTTCTTCAAACTCTTTTGCAATAATTTTCAAAGACTTGCAATATTGGATGGGTTGGGAGCTGGGAGTGTAAACTCCCGGCCCCCAACGAGACCCCAAGGGGAGGGGCCGTCCCCCCCCTCCCCCCGTCCCCGCCCACCCTGACCACCTTTCTCAACGTCTCCAAAAACCCCCTGAATTCTTCGACTTCCTTCCCCACCATTCAGAATCAGCCACCCCTCCACTCACCCGGCCATGGCTGCTTCTCCATCTTCTAGAGTTTTTTTAGCACTTTGCTTTTTCTCTAGATGTCACCCCGCTGACAAGCGGGCTGAGCCCCTTTTTGTGGGCGCGCTGTAGCAGAGGGAGTAGCCCCTGGTGTTTTCACTAGCCTGCTTTGCAGGGATACTGCACTCTCAGGACTTTGTCCCCTTTGCTAGCGTAAATGTTTTATTATTATTATTATTATCTTTTCGGTGCCGGTGTTGCCAAAGCCCTCCCCCCCACCTTGTCGGCGCCGAAGGCCAAAAGCCCCCCACCCACCTTCGTTGAAAATGATCCAAAAAGCTCTATATATGCTCCTTTTTCAAAAAAATTGCCTTCGGCCAAAGCCCAAACCCCCTCTCTCTCCCCGCGCCTTCTCAAGGAGCCAAAGGCCCAAAGCCCCCCCACCCCACCTCCGCCTTCGCGGGAGCCAAAGGCCCAACTCCCCCCGAACGTTTCCATTTTTTAATTCAACACCCTATAAGTTGCATAAGATAAAATCATTGGGTGTTTTATCGGAGCGAGTCGGGCGATCGGTACGGGGACAGATGACAGATGACAACGGTGATGGAGAACCTGAAATATATATATCATATATATATTTATATATTTATATATACGCAGGTTGCACTCCAAGAACAGTCGGGCACTCGCAGAGACATACGGAGACTAAGATGAGATAATAAAATAACTTAGGTGTTTTATCATCGGTCGGCTGGCAAGATGCAAGTGACACCACAGGGCGAGGGGTGACACAGGAAGAGACAGTCACCCCTGTTTATGGGGGGGCGAAAGTCTGTCTCTCCATGACACCACCTCACCCCGAAGGCGTGAGGTGCCACGATGCAAGCTAGCCAGGCCGGGTCTAACATCCTACGGTTGGCCACAGAGGCAAAACCCTAAAAAACAAGCATCTTCTGAGACCCTAAGAGGTCTTTTTCAACCAAGCTAGTGTGGCTCCGCCGCGATGGTCTCTAGATGCGTGCTCTAGGGGCTTATGGCCATGCATGTGCTGTGGGGATGACTACTCCCATAGGCCAGCCGGCGAATCTACGTAGCCCCAGCAATCGAGGGTGAATGAACGGCGGCGTAGCTCTCGATGGTGAACGAAGTCGAGCGCCGCCAAGACGTCGTCATCCAACGCCCACGCGATGCGGTGCGACGGTGTGTGGCACCAACAGAACGAGTGCGGGGACGTGGACACCCGGAGGGGGGCGAAGGTGGGAAATGCGGTGTGGCTTCACTCTGCCGCACACAAGTGCGAAAGCAGAGAGAAAAAGCGGTAAGATGAGGGATGCAACACCACCAAACACCACCAGGCAATGGCCAAGGGGCACGCAGGGTGGAGGGAAGAGTGGAGGATGCTGCGGGGTGAGCTCGTAGTGGGCAAAGCGCATGTTGACGATGGGGGTGATGGACTCGACTTTGGTGTCTGGTGCATGAGCACCACCAGACACCACCAGACCACAACGAACGGTAAAATGTTGTTGCCGCAATCGGAGAGACTCTAACGCTGAACGAACAGCGGTCATGCGCGCATGCTGGCGGTCAGTAGACATGGTCGCTGACCGCTGGCTGCAGAATTCCGCGAACGAAGAGTTAGGGTTCCCAAGTGAGGAGGTATCTTCTCGTAAAATCAAGCAAATCAAACGATGAAAGGGTCAAATTGGGCTAGATTTTCGCGGGGAAAACGGTGGTGCAGTCAAAAACGTCGTGCGGGAACCCGTTTTCACGCCAGAAGGGGTACTGCTGGCCAGAAAGTCAAGAGCGCGTTGGGGTTCTTGTCGATAACGTAACTTCCCGTAAAATTGACCAAATCCGGCAATGAAAAAGTCTAATTGGGGTCAAATTCCACGGGGAAAACGTTGGTGAAGTCAAAATAGTCGTGCGGTAAGCCAATTTTCCGGCAGCAGAGGTGCTGCTGGCCAGAGTGTTGAAGGCGTAGATGTCGGTATAAGAGGTCGGGAAAAAAAAAACGGTCGTCTCCAGAGCACGAAGCCAGAAGGTGTGCAATAAGAAAACGGCTGAAGATGTCGGAAATAAAAGATGTCGGGATGTCGGTGTTGCCGCTGTTGTGCGTAGTGCAATACGGTTGATGTCGGAATGTCTGCGTCGCTAAAAAGTTTCGCTGATAGCGAGCGTCTAGATGTCGGATGATGAAAGATGTCGGGATGTCGGAGCTGCCGCTGCTGCGCGTAGTGCGATACGGCTAATGTCGGGATGTCGGAAGTTGACCAGCGCTGAAAGCGCGTTACGGCCGATGTCGGTACTAAAAAAGATGTCGGATAGAATCACGGGGCGTGAAGCGATCTTGTCAACGAATCAACGAGGTAAAAAAATAAGCGTGTCAGGGCACCATAACCTGATGGAGAACCTGAAATATATATATCATATATATATATATATATTTAATATCTATGTCTTCGAAGACAATGACTGTCTTCGAAGACATGTCATACTGTCTTCGAAGACAGTATGACATGTCTTCGAAGACATGTCATACGGTCTTTGGAAATCCGATCGAGATTTTCTGCATTCATTCTTGGTAAAAAACTTTGCGTGTCCAACCTACTCAACGAACACTTCCAACGAAGTCTGACTGTTTACTCTGGAACCCGAGTCTCCGGACCGAAATAGCGCGAATATTACTTAGGGTTTGTAACGCAGATTGAGCTTATGGGCGTCCGGAGACTCTGGAAGTACTTGTCAGGGGGGGTCCTCCGAATCCCCTAAAATTTGTATGGTGGCAGCAGGGGGTTATATAATGCAGGTTTACTGCTTGACGCATGTCCAGGAGATGCCTGGAACTCCTAGTACAAGAGATACCAGTGTCAAAATCACCAGTTGGCCAGCGAAACAGGGTATCTGCAGTTTCAAAATAAAGTAAAATGTCATAACTTTTTCATTTCAAGGTTATTTCTTGTGAAAGACGCGGCGAATCCCATGAGCATCTTGCCCCTAGTTCATTACAACGTGTCACATGCCATGAAAGGTACTTAATGACATGTTGCTATTAGCCGTCAATATAAGAGAGGTCCCGTCTTTCTCTATAGGTGCTTTACCGCTATCAATATGATATGCTATATGCTATTTGATATAGTGCAAGCTTACATTCCAAATATATATACTAAATACATAGTATTTTCCATTAACGCCTCTTCCTCTGGCCAGGCTCTAGTGAAGAATGCGATGAGCGTTGAGGTCTCTTCATACCACTGCCACGTTTCTCTTGTGCCTCTGTCAAAACAAGTCCACTTGGTGTCGAGCAAATGTCACACATCTTGCAACCTCGTGACACTTTGATTTTGTCGCCAAAGTGATCCAATAACATTTGGTGTCTACAATCTTTGATGTTGAAACAATATTTGCCCATCTCTTTGAGTTTGCTTCGTTTCGATTCTTGATTTTCTGTATTCTTTTGAAACACGATTTTGATATTTTGCAAGTTCTTTGGTGAGAACAACAACATGCAGTTAGCCCGCTCGCCATCTCTTCCTGCTCTACCAATTTCTTGAACATATGCCTCAATAGATTGTGGCATCGTGTGGTGTACAATCCACCTGACGTCTGCTTTGTCTACACCCATGCCAAAGGCATTGGTCGCCACTACTACTCGGATTTTTCCTGTCATAAAGTCTTTGTACACTTGTGAACGATCGGAAGATATCATTCCTCCGTGATAGTGTGCCGTCGTGATTAAAGCACCCGTATGCTCTTGTTGACTCAACCAGGTTGCAACCTTCTCACATTGAACTTGAGTCATACAATAGACGATGCCAGCAGAGGTGGACGGTTGATCCAATATGAAACTATGTATTTGTCGCCAACTCCCTTCAATGTTTTGCCCGGAAACTGTCTCATCTTCCAAAATCTTGTCTAGGATACTCACATACAGATTGGGTCTATGCGAGTTGGTGCAAAACTCCATGGGTTTCTTAAGCTTTAGCAGTACTTTAATATCTGATTTTGTCTTGTCTGTGGCTGTCCCTGTAACTGCCGTGAATGGTACGTCCGGGAAACGGTCTCTCAGTTCTCCGAGCCTAGCGTATGCCTTTCTGAAGTCTGCACCGAACTCACTGACACAATGAGCCTCATCCACTACAAACCGCTTCAATTTGGCCATAGCGTGGACTTCTAAAAGTGCCCGTGTCAAATCGGCATCTTTCTCTTGCTCACTGATTAATGTCTCTGGTGCAAGATATAACAATGTTATCATCCCTCGCTTTATCATATCTAGATAACACGCCTTCGCGTTAACTGTCAGCTCACTAGTATACTTGATAGCAGCGATGTCCTTACTGACTAATGTTGTTACTTGATCATGCATCAAGGATAGTAGTGGAGATATCACTACCGTGAGTCCAGATCCGATGGTTGCAGGAAGTTGGTAACACAAGCTCTTTCCAGCCCCCGTAGGCATAACTGCCAAAATGTCACTTCCGCCGACAGCCGCTGTGCAAATAGCTTCTTGATCACCACGAAACTCTGCGTGCTTGAAAATGCGTTGGTTGGCGATCTTCAACAACCGAGATGCACTCATCCCTGTTCCATAACACCACACGAAACCTACCCTTCATTCTCACTTACTTTGAGTGCGCATGATATCAAGGCAACCTTCATGCATTCTACTACCCTCGCACTAGGTTGGGGACAAATGCATGGGGCAGATATCTTTACCACTCCCTACAACATCGGCATCTACTAACCCACATCCCTAGCTACTATATTGCAATTCACACAATCACTTACCAAATTCCTCTCGATCTCTTCATCACTATCATCAAAAGTTAAGCAATCCTCCATCTCGCGCTCGTCTTCACTAGCGGGATCCTCATCGGCCACGCCAGTGGCTAGCAATGCAAGCGCGTTTTCATGATGTCTGCGAAGATTGAGGTTTTTCACCCCAGCAACTTGCATTTGAACATGCAATGCCGCCATAGATGTCTCAGTCAACGCCGCTAGCGACCCGATTGTCGTCAGCCCAAGCGCTATAAGCTTAGGGCCAGTCGCCTTTCCGACTCCTCCCAGCTCGATTACCGGCGTGTCATGGTCAACTTGCCGATCAGCACGCCGCACAGCCGCCAACGGTATGTGTCCCGCAAACTTCGATCCACTAGGAAAACTCATCTTGACTGATTTGCAACTCCAGCAATCCACCACGACCGCACCAGACATCGGCACCAGCCGCTGTGCCAGCATATACCCCTTGTCACCAGGTTGCGATGTCCCTTCCGCCGCCTTTGCCCGCAGCGCATTCATTTTCTCCATCGCTTCCGCCCGGTTTAAGTTTTCCGCATGAAAACATCCACCCTCCACTTGCATTCCATCGCCCCCAACTCCGTTGCCAAGCCTCCATCTCAAGCCATCCTCACCATCCACGACTGCTTGTAGTAAGCGAGCTTGGCACCCAACCTCGAAATCAGCCAATCTCGCTCGAATGGCTACTCGTTCCCCCTCAATATCAGTGCACAAAATCTGATTTTGCATGACCGCGATGTTGATGGCTTCATCATCGGATATCGATGCCCTCAACCCGCCAAGCAATAAGTCTGTGCCATCAAAAGAGTGTTCCTCCAACTCACATGCCAAATAACTCGCGTGATCCCTACTCACACGATGCGCGAACGCAAGCACGAAAGCGTCTCCAGTCCTCTCACGCATCCACCGCTCGTACTCCTCTACCGCTAGGCTGTGTTGCGGCGTCCCATCAGTTACGATGCATTCCCTCTCCAATTCAGACAAACTGCCCAAGGGCAAAAAGCCATTCGCCATGAGCTCCGCCATCTCCTGATCCCCACCTTCATCAACTTCGGTCTCTGGGCGTAGAGCATCGCTTTCCTCCTCACACCATGAGTACACACGTGCAGGGTTTACACCACCAGCCGCCATCCTGACTCTCACAGGAGCGCTTCCGATGACACACACGAATGCTCGCTTCGCCGCATTTGCCAAAATGGAAAGTTCTGCCTCCACTTGCACCGCGCGGACCACATCGCACGCTCTCTCCACAGCCGCCCGTGAATGCCCCTCGATGTCCAAGTACTTCTCCGCATGCTCGGGCATCCTCGTAGCACCACCGTCCACCACGAAATGATCAACCAATGGCAATGGGACTCCATCACTCTTGAACATGCCAAGCGTCAGACACAAGTCCTTCACCTTGAGTTTGTCCTTCTCCATGTTATGCCTGTGCCCAGTGTATCTAACGATACCAGCCATCCGCAAAAAAACGGTGAGCGTCGCCCTCATCATCGATACCAAAATAGACATCACTCGCAACCAGTTGTCATCCGCGGTGCTCCCACAACACAAGGTTAAAAATGCATTCATATTCTCGATGTAGATGTCCCCCGCCGAGTTCTTCTCTGACTTGCCAGTCAAGCTGATCGTCCGATTGTACCGAATGTACTCCACCAGCCTGTATGGCAACCGCAAAAAGTTGAGCAGCATCGCCAAGGTCACCACCACATATTTCACTTTGCCCGTAAACCTGAATAGGTAGACTGCCCTCCTCTGTACCGTCTCCACCATCATCATGTCCGCCACCCGAATGGCATCACGTAGAGCGAAGTAAAGCAAAGCGTATTTCTGGAGGATTTGAGTCCACCAGAACTTTGTGAATGGTTTGCTGTCACACACCGTGCTCATGTAGCTGAAGAAGTCATCGATCTTCTCCGCCGTGCTGATCTCATCGGAATTTGGCACCCGGCGAATGTAATCCAAGTGCCACTCCTCGATGGCAGCTCCCCACATCCCATCATAACACACCTCAAGAAAGTCTTGATGGACCTCGAACACGCCTTTCTGAGATTCGCGCATTATCTTCTTGCGGTCTAGGTGCTTAGCCAAGCTCTCATATCCAAGGGACCAAGTCGCCTTCCCGATCCCTTCCAGCATGTGCAGCTTGAAGTGAAAGTGTCCCAAATCCGGAACCAACCAATGGCGTTTCCCCTCACCCAACGCCCGTTGTTGGATAGCACGAATCGCTTGTCCGTATGGCACCCCATCTGCTGTGAGCAGCATGTACCTCCGGTGAAAGTCTTCACTCTCAGCATCCAGCTCAAACTCAGACTCGAATGCATCAAAGGTTTGTAGGTTTCCCTCGATACTGGACATGTCCACATTAACCAGCATCATCAGAGAGTAAATCACGGTGCGTACATACCCCAGCGCCCAACGAGGAGTCGTCGGCTTTGAGGCCTTGGCTACCCCCTCCACACTGGCCGCCGCCATCACATTCTGAGTCCTTTCTCTGAGGCGGGTGTCGATGATCCCTTGATCCATGTCATCAAGCCTGATGCCTCCTCCATCTGCGACTCCACCGTCAAGAACTGCCGCGACAGTCACCTTGTGCAAGGGCACCGTGGGCTCCATATCAGCGTGCTCGCATTCCTCCACTCCGTTGCCTTTGGCGGACCATACACCCCGTTGAACACCGATTTTCATGATAGGCGGCACGGTGCTGCGCTCGTACTTTGGCTTGATGTAAATCTGCCAGTTGTCAACGATTCCGTTGAGCAACTTCCGCTCGGCTTTCAGTGCTGCAGGCACTTCCGTCTGAAGGCGCTTGGACAGCCGGGTCATCCTCTCACGAAAGTAACCATAATTGTAGGATAAGCGAAACATTTTGGAGCCCAACACTGAGAGCACCAGTCGATTTCCCCGAGAGCATGTGAACGCCGCCATCGTGAACACCATGCGCAACAATTGAAACCCGCGTTGAGAGATGCTGGATAGCATGATGAGCAAACCCATAGTCGCCGTCTCTCTTCTCGCCGAGATCCCAAACCCACCGTCCTCCTTATTGCGCCCACGAGGATCCCCCACGGCAACGACCGCATCCACCATGCCCATGAGTTGCGGACAATGTTGATCTAGTCTCCCCATCAAGAGAGGCAAATCGATATCCAGATGTTCCAAGTCATCACCTCCAGATCGGATGTACTCAAAATCAGGATCGGAAAATATTACCTTGATCTCCTGATGCAGCGTGTCTTCCGGCTTGACTCCTGCATCGTATTCGGAATCGGAGTCATCGGATTCAATGTCAGTCGCTTCAAGCCCATCCTCGCTGTCCCAGAATGTCTCTTCCACCTCTTCATCTGATGTTGGCGTCGTGAGGTGAGAATCTTGCACCGCACTCAGCAGCGATTGCACTTGAGTCACAAGTGCGACACATGTGTCACGGGTGCCAACCAGTATCGATTGATGTAGCAAGGTCAATTTCGTTTGCGCCTCACTGAACATGGAAGCAGGAGTTCTCCCTGACGGTGGAGGCGCAGGAGTATTCCAACCACTTACTTCTTCAAGCGGCGTGCTCGCTGCGGAAGCATGACCCCACCTCTCGCCCGCTTCCATGAGCGGCGTGCATGCTGCGGCATCACCCCTCGTTCTGCCTGCTTCTCCGAGCGGCGTGCTCGCTGCAGCATCACCCCACATCCTGTATGCGTCTCCCAACGGCGTGCTCGCTGCAGCAGCATCCCCCCACCTCCCATCTGCTCCTCCGCGTGGCGTGCTTGCTGCAGCACCGCCCCAACTCCCGCCGAGCGGCGTGCTCGCTGCAGAAGCCCCCCACCTCTCGCCTGCATATCCGAGCGGCGTGCTCGCTGCAGCATCCCCCAACCTCTCGCCCGCCTCTCCGAGCGGCGTGCTCGCTGCAGAAGCCCCCCACCTC